>OX375868.1:76803898-76947574 GCA_947359475.1 Heligmosomoides polygyrus bakeri
AAATCTTTGAGCGATTTAGGGCGAACTTATTTATGATGTCGTCCAATCTTCTACCAACCAGGGGCCAGATTCATCAACGACTTACATAACTTTAACAGAATTCAAACTCAGATAACGCGGCTTAGCAGCGATCTTTGCGGTGAAAGCTCTGTTAAAACCGCTGTTAGAGTTACACCGTTCGAAGCTCGGTAGCTATGTGATTTCTGTAACTTCTGAAGCCGTGGCGCTCTACGGCTAATTGCGGACCCAGTGGCAATGAATTGGTTACGTTGCCATGAGTACTGGGACGGCTTAATTCTTTACAGCCCTCAAACGCTCGGCAGCTGTGCATCCCAGGCGTCAATGTTGCAGGAAGCAGTATGGAAGGAAGTGGCTACAGGTTCGATAGCAAAGAGTCAGGTGAGCACTGGAGCGCGAAAAGATCGGTGAGAGCGATGTCATATATTCATTAGGGTTTCATACTCCGTGTTAGACACCCCGCCAGTAGACAAGAAATGTTTTGCAGACGCCGTGGACGAGATGGAGGACGAGGAAGTGGGACCTCATGAGTGGTGGGATGGTAATTGGTTAATACATAGTAACCATTGTTAGACGTACTTTCCTGAAATAAAACTACTACCTCACCTGTTTCAGAGCAGGAGGCAGGTCTATCCGGATCCAGAATGGAAAGCTTCGGTAATGAGTCTGGTGGGAGCAACCGTTTTGCTTCTTACCATCTCCCAGCTTATTACAAAATGTTTAAGGGACACATTACTACGGTTTGCCATACACCAGCAAGTACGGAGGGCATCCCACCCTCATCTGTAAAATCCCAGGAAGGTTATTATGCTATACTATTTCTTGGCAGAAGATGAATAGGAACAGCCAATCGTTTAAGTGCTTGTGTTGCAAAATGGAGAGAAAATTCACGAGCATAACGGTTAGATTTTCCTTATTTCTTTAAGACACCTCTGGAGTGGTAAAATTTTTAAGCTGTAAACAGCTTAGTGTTCACAAGAGACCCGTGTTTGCTGGATCATGTGTGTCTGCTCTTCAGATGGTCATTGGAGAGAAGCAAGAGCATTTTCTATGGGTAGCGATCACCACTTGCCAACTGTTCTCTGGAAGATCCTTATTATTCGTTTGCAGCGATGTCAAGTGGAGGGAGACGAGAAATATCTAAATTATGATCCTATAAGAAGTAGATTCCTTTTAGCTGTTGAAAAGTCAACCATGATAGGTTGGTACTTATTGGTCAAAATGAAAGGAAGTTAAGTCTGATTTTTAAGCCAATGAAGAACGAGAGGCGGCTCGGTAGCACTACGATGACTATGGCTAAGACACCATATGGAAAGAGAGTTTTCGATGGAATACGTGCCCGACCACCTTGCACTGAATCTGTATGGGACGCGTTTCCTCCAGTATCAAACAGTAGACATACATATAAACTACTCGGAGAAGATCATTAGAGTACACAAATTCCCTACTGATATACTATACGTGTGTTCGTTATCCATAGAACTCCAGAAGGCGTGCGAAAATGGACTGGATACGCTGATTGCGGATGGCATTTTTTCAATGCATCCCAATCAGCGTGAAAGGAACGAGCAGCTCTATACAATCCACGGCGTGTGCAACGGCAAGGTAGCTTCAACTGTTTACTGAAAACCCCAGTTTTTAAACAATATTAGTTGCAGGTGAATGTCCCGCTGCAGCACGCGATCACAAACAAGAAGACTGCGTTCATATACACAACAATCTGGACTATGCTTAAGGGTGATCAGCAGCACGTCTGTTCAAGCACTGTATCCCATCTTCCATGAGCTGTTGTTTAAGAGTCCTCGACAGCGCCACGGACCACGACTTCAACCCACATATAATAATATTGGACTTTGAGCGGGCATCGATAAACGCTGCCAAACGAGTTTTTCCAGGGGAAGGGTTGAGGGCTGCGCATTCCACCTCGCTCGTTCATGGAATAGAGAGCGCCATGAATTGGGCCTGCTAAATAAAGTTTCTAAAGGGGAACGAGCGAAGCAAGACGATGAGGAAGTGGTGGAATACTTGAAGGGGATTGCGTTTCTTCCTCCTCACCTGCACGAGAGGGTGCTCGCATCAACAGGGGTCCCTGGCTGCAGCCATCACCCTGCCTACCAAAAGAGTCGGGCTTTTCTTGAATAATTGCAGGTAACATGGTTCGATGGTCGCTTCGCCGGAACGTGGAACTAATGAGAGAAGGTCATCTTGAAGACAACCAATATTGCAGAGTCCTACCAAGGTTCATATTACTAGGCTTCAACTCCTATATTTGAGCCCTATTCAGATAAACGCAGGGGAGGATACCAGTGGAACAGCCGAACAAAAAATTTGAAAAATCCCTAGGCGAGAAGCGACGGCGGAAAGCAGGATATATATATATATATATATATATATATATCAGGACGATTACAGTCAATCGAACAACGTTAGCTTTTTTCCGGGGTCTCGAAAAAAGAAGGACCCGAAAGTAGTACCGCAGGAGATCCGCCCCTCTCAATAGCCGTGACGTCACAGAGGAGACGCTCAACAAGGCTGGTCCTAGACGAAGCCCTGAGTGCGGGAGAGCGATTCGAATTTGCGCGCGCAGTTGCGTAGCATCGAATTCGCGCGCAAGCAGTCGGACACGTCATCGTCTGTGCTGCCGGAGTGAGAGGTGAGTTTTTTGAGTTTTCCGTGTTTTCCGTGCGACTCCATTGGAGAGGAGAGCTTTTATACGTTTCGTGTCCTTCAGTACGATGTCGAAGGTCATGAAGAACAGGAAGCCGCCTTTGCGGGATTTCCTGGAGTACCTGCACGGGCTAAATGTGAAATCTCTTGCACTACTCCTGCACCATGAAGAGGTAAAGAAAGCTAGCGAAAGTTGAAAAACAGATCACCAAGCATTGTAGTATCCTGCCGCCTGCCGCCATTGTATTATCCTGCCGCCGAAATTCGCCTGAGGCCAAAGGATCGGTATCGGCGAGAAAGGGTTAGGAGGGAATGGAGCGTTTCCGAAGGCGGTTGTCCGATCCCGCATTGACGGACCGTACTATAAAGTACTATTGTAAACGTATGTCTAGGTTCGTTTCTAACAAGTCAAACTTGTAAATATTAGCTGTTCCACCTTGTCCGTAGAACGTGATGGTTTGAAGTTTATTATCGTATTGGTGTCATGTATTCTCACAATGTATTGTGTATCGTTCAGATGTATAAATAACTTTTCGAGTCCGTTATGAACCCCTTCACTTACTCATTTAATTACTTCATGAAAGCCAGCAGTTTCGGCATTTCTTTGTCATGAGCCTACCGGAAATAGCCTAAAGTGGTCTTCCGACTGTTCCACACGCTTGTGATCTCAGCCAGGATGTACGGAGAAACAGAGGCATCCCCAATAACACTCTGAGTTAGGTTCTGAGGGTTTTGCTCTGATGAACAAGATGCCTAAAATATAGGATGCGTGATATTTGGAGGTGTCGGCCCTCAGTACGCTCTGCACACGGAATGGGGACCATAGCTTGCCTCTGCCATGCTTCTTCTCATCTTTCAAGGGTCGGTCATTTGGGATCGCAATTGCTTGGAACAATAAAACACTTTTGCTTGCCAATAAAAGTTCATTGTGTTGCTCATATACGCACTTCCAGTACCTTCACACAGCCTGTACAAGTAGAATATGTGGCGCATCGCAAGTAGCGAATGATTAATACTGCCACAACCTTTTTCACCCGCGAGATGTGTCCTTATAGACGTAGTTTTAGCGGCCGGTGAGCACTGGGCTCTCCGATGAACTCGTTTTACACTACGCATATATTTGGACAGTCGCTTGTTTCCCATACCACCTTATACGTTATGCGCATCGTCCACCGTAATTTTTCACGTGCATATCCCACGAGGAAGCATAACAAACTGACAACAGTGAACAGATGAAACACACGATATATACAAAACACGCTTCACAAGTGAGCAGAATTAAGGAACTCTTATAGACAACAACTGATCAAATCTTACTGTCGTCTAGACGTTGTAGCGAACCCTTGTAGTCTCCGATCTATTCCTGCCAGCGCAATTTGCGACCCATCCAAGAAGAGAAGGTATCTGAACGCAAAAAGATAAATCTTTTGCTGCAAAGTAGTGACCTCATTCGCGGCGGAAAGTAGGTCGTTGAGGGAAGATCTCATCCTTTTCATATTTTCAGACCATCTTGAAGCAATTCCTGATAGCATATGGAAGCAATATGGCTGCATATTTAACGTATTATTTAACAAGTTCTCGGTCACGCACCATTACTTATACTGGCCCCCTCAATGATACACCCTTAGCGGACAACGCTTAACAACACGGAGACGCTATATCACCATCCTGTCTAAATAGCGTGCTGATCGGGTTACTTCAAGGACCTGCGAAGGGAACAACTGGTTTTGTACGGGACTTCATACGCACGACGCGCTCTCGGCGAGAAGATTATTCTCAACATTTAGCTCCTGTTTGGGACGGAGAACAAGATCTATTCACCGAGATGCATCACAAAAACTTATTTCTTGGTTGTTTCAGGACTAATACTTTTGAGGGCTGCACTTACCTCGCATGTGAAGGAGCATGCTGCACAGCGCGATATTACTTACTGCGAGACGTCTAACAAGTGCAAGGCCCTTATTAGACGTCTCGCAGTAAAATCCAATTGATCCAAAAAATCCAATTGATAGACCAATCTTAGCTTATCGAAACATGATTTTAACAACAAGGAAATCAGCAACAGCGGTGATATCTCTCACCTGTGGACGTATTCATGAAGCGGCGGGAGCGGGATACGAGCGATATCATAGCGATATCACATCGACATCATAGCGATATCATCTCTCACCTCTCTCTCCTGCCTCGCTCTCTCACCTCGGTCGCATCCCGTGGGAAGCAGGGAAGATCCCGTGAACGTTCATAAATACGGCTACTGAAGTACCATCGCTGGGATCCGCTTGCGTTCGCGCATGACGCGATCACTCCACAAGACTTGTAAACACTCACCTTCTCAAGGCATTCACTTTGACTGCAAGGAGAGCATGATCAGCCGAGCACTGAAAATCGGTCAGTTAGGGTTTCCGTCCTTTGACGCGACGACGAGGCAGGAAGGGATCCCCCATGTAGAAGGCAGTAGAGTAATAACTAAGCAAAGCGGTCTATCGCTTATAATCGCCTTTTTTCGGAGCGTTCATGGACACCACAATCCGAAACATTGAGGCCTCCAAAAAACACTTATCCGAAGGTCCACATACGCTGCAGTTGAATTGCATAAATGTTCGACATTACTGTGGTCCTCACTCTCTGAAACGTTAAGATGAACTCGTGCTATGAAACACGTTGGTAAAAGCCTTGCGGTTTTCAACTAAAGATTTGAATGTAAGAGAAGGACTCACGTTGCTTCACTTTTCGGCTTTGCTCCACCAACACCTTTTCCGGCCCACCAGTGGCGTTCCCTATAAATTTAAGCAAGCACATGCGGCGAATAAACAGTGACGCGTCGAAATAATCTCCAGACATAAATGAATAATGGCACACCTACACCCGTTTCAAGCTTTCTGTGAAAGTTTTTTCACGTTTTTAAGAAAAGGAAAGGGACAACTGACCTTGAACGAGGCAGAAGTCATGGCAAACATATCCTCCCTCGCAGGAATTGCTCGTGTAATAACAAACAACTAGTGAACAAGCACGAAGGCAAAGATTACTTCACTGTTTGGATTTTCGAGACAAAATAAAAAATTGCGCTTTAGCTATGAAAAATGAGCTATCAAGCTAAAGTCAGGAGAAAAGCCTGTAGTCTTGATCGAGATGGACTGCCGAAGAAGCTAGACCGCTGGCAATGCCACAAAGTCAACATCGAACGAGCAAGGAAAGGATACCGAAGCGAAAGCCCAGTCGGACAATGAGACCAACGCAAGGAAAACGAAATGTAAAGGAAAGATTGCCCTTGTAGAGAATTGCAAAACAACACCTTTGTAAGGATCAGGTCAGCGCGTTGTCTTCAAATTTGTTTACATGAGTCTGCAATGGATATAAAACAGATAGTGAGATGCGGGTTAGGTGAGTGGAAGGATGCGCTCGTTAAGACATGAATTTCTCCGATTTGCAGCTTAGAGTAAGATAGCATGGCTACGCTTCCTTTGCCGTGACTCCACAGCTCTAGCATGCTGTTGGAATATGAAATTATATAAATTAAGAGAAGTCATCACAACAACGTGCCCCCTAACACGCACTGCGTCATGAATTCTTCCGGCAAAAATTGCGCCTGCGTCCTTCCACTCCTTTGGAATTAATAAAAAATAAAACCTGAAGCTAGGAGAAAGAGGGAATGCACGGGAATCGATTTGTAAAAAAAGAAAAGTGAGGTGTCGGAAAACGGAGACACCAGTAAACTCCGAAAGAAACGTACTAGGGGTGAGGGTGCTGCCCGATTTTTGATTGTTTTCCTTCCACTTTCTGATGCTTTCATTTTTTCCTCGTTCGAACATACATTCGAACGAGCACAAAATGATTTGTATGGCTGTTCTACGTGGTGATTTGCCCCCCCCCCACCCTATTTGCGCCCATTTTTGATTACAACGTTGACGCTTCGCTTAAGTCTCACCCTGCTAATAAATTTATTCACATATTACGTGAAAATTTTTGTAGAAAGGCGATGAAGCGCCACGTGAAAAAAGAGCCTGTTGTGACTACTTTAACTGAATCCGAAAAATTGTTGCTGATTGAGACGGTCGAACAATTCCCCGCTATCTGGGACGAAGAGGAAACAGGACATAAGCAAACGTTCGCCAGGAAGGACGCGTGGAGAAATGTTATCAACATCATGGAGTTAGAAATGGGACGAACATATAACAGTGAGTTCGGTTACTCACTGCATATAGTTGTATGGCGGTACAAGGGCCTGATCAGTGTCTCCACTTGCAGGAGCCGTTCTGCAGAGTACCTTAAAAATCTGCGCGATACTTTCGTGCGAAAACAGAGGGACTACCGCATGGCAGTTTCGCGCACAACCGGAGCTGCTGCAGGGATTCTGGAGAAGTTGAATATTATTAGTATTCAAGAATGAGCCCTCTTAACATCACCATTGCCAAAACGAAAAACGTCTGTGCATAGGTTTGCCCAAGTGAATAGTAGACTCAACATAAACGAGATGTGCTTGGGCGCAAACAGGTTCGGGGGGGGGGGTTACCATGTCATCAGGGGATATTCGCTTGGTAGGAAAGCAGGTACATGTCTAGTTACACCAAAAATTGCCTAGCTCACTTCACCATAGGTATAGAACACACCAGTGCTGCATAAAATTTGTGGTTTTGTACAACGCAAAACGTAGTGTAGGGCTATCCAACATGGTCCCTCCTCCGACCCTATTTGCGCTTGTGTTTGTCCACAAATCACAAAGCCATCCAACTAACTCATTGAGGAAAAACCAGAACACCAGTCTGCACCACTCACCTTGAGCCGCCGCCGCTCCTTCTCCAAAGCCGCTCCGCTATCAGAAGCAGAGTCGTGCGCGACTACGAGCCGTTTCAATCCGCATTACCACTGGGCAAGCTCCAGTATGCAAGATTATTTATTTCACTATATAGCAAAATACCAAGTCGATACTCTGTATTACCTGTTCTGTGCCTAAGGTCATTTTTAGGACGGTGATTCGCTCGATGAGTTGACTCTCCTCCACTAATTTCATTTTTTAGCTTAGAGCAGCTTTGCGCTGTGTTCGGAACTCGTTTAGCATCTAAATCGAAGGAACTACTAGTTTGGTCCGACTGAAAAAGTGACAGCACATATTTATAGTGGTGAAGTGCGAAGACTAGTTTTATTGTTTGGGATCGCTTCAGACTCGTGAGCTCAAACTGATTAAGAGAAACGAGAGGCTCCTTATTTCAAGACTTCACTTAAGTTTAGATGAGCTGTTACTGATTTATCAGCAACAAACATAAAGCAAGTCTTTACTAGCATGTGGAAGTAGCTAATCTAAAACAATTATAAACGGCGGATATCAGGATCAGCTCACCGTAACCGCAGTGCAGGTCGCGCCGAGACTTTTGCTGTCCGTACCCTCCTACATTAGAGAACGCGTCAGCATCCACGTTGAGATTCGGTCGACCTCTCACTCAGACACCTAACGCGCGAACACAGAATGTACTTCTTCTCGCTCTGCAGATATGCCGCTCCGATCGTGCCAAAGACGAGTTTTACACACTGCTTGATGAGGAGACAGCAGATTTGCCGCGAGAAGTTCGGCGCCTGCGGCGACACTGAGCGGCTGCGTGTGACCATACTGCGTGTATTTATTCGGCCGTTTAACGAAGATTCCGGGCGCCTATTCTATGCTAATTACTTACCATCACTGGATCCAGCTGAGTCTTCTCGACTTTCTACTGTAACTAGTATTCGTCCAGGAAGTCACTCATCGATTTCATCGAATGCTAGTTCTTCGATACACATCCAACTCCGTGCGAGCCCTGGTGGCGGGAACTGCGTTTTATTCAGCCACCTTTTAAGATCTATTGTTCCACTAATACTTTTACTGTTCGTTGGGACTTTCGCGACTCGTCTATGTTTTCTGTTTTCATAGCACGGCATCTGTCTGGTCTACTGGGATCATCGTTGCTCACAATTTCATGGAGACACCCAATCGTTCCGCATCAGTGCCGGCCGTCAAAAGGAAGCACATCGATCATCCGTCGCCGAATAAGGACTAGTTCCTCGCGAATCTTTTGGTTGATCTTTCTTGATTTTCCCTCTTTCTTGAAGCCGATTCTTGAAATATTGAATGACACTAGGGAGAATTTACTTAAGAAGCTGTGCTCCAAGATTACTGAGGAGAATGTTTCACTTAGGGGTGAAAATAAAAAGTTGAAACAGCTATTAGAGTTGCGTGATCCTCAGGTTTACAGTGTTGTCTCTTCTGTTCAAACGCCTCTCCAAACGATTGTTGTCAGCCTTCACATAATGTCGAGCAGGATTTAGAATGTGCCCGTTCCACTGTGTTAAGTGGTGTTTCTGAATCATCTGCGTTATATGTTCTGAGAGAGCCTCTCATGATCTTAAGATTGTCCAGTCTGTTTTTGATTATCTCAGTGTGGAATATTTGCCTTGTACAGTTTATCGTCTCGGGAAGCCGGATGCAAGGAATTCTAGGCTCATAAGAGTTGTATTGCCGTCCGCTAAGTTGCCGTCCGGTGTGCTCCTTCTACGATTCCTTTCCTTTCTCTGTAAGGGGATATTTTTTCGCTTGTCCCTTACTACGGAGGAACGGGATGGTCTGCGGGAAGCACGTCGTGACAAACTCAATTCTAAAGACCATAATAATGCTTGTTCCACTTCTGTGCTTCCGTTCAGTGTTGTCCTTACTCAGAATTGTCATGAGAGTCCTTCCCATAGGTATCACCTGTATCACCTGTCGTCCCGTTGATCATCGACTTGCTCGAGCGGGCGCCAGCAGCGTCTCCATTCGTCCCTGTCGCGTGCCAGAGTGGTCCAATGGATCCTCCTCGCTCGAGGGACACGAAGAGCGTCATATCGGTCGTTCAGGGCTTTCACGAAGAAGTCCGACCAACGCGTTGGTGGGCGTCCTGGTGTTCTTTTGACATCCCGCGGAATCCAGTCTGTGACGGCTCTCGTCCAGCGGGTGTCTGCGAATCGCATTACGTGGCCGGCCCACCTAATTTTCGACGACTTGGCCCATGCGACAGCGTCTCTGATCTTCGAACGTCGGCGAAGCTCGGAACTCCGGAGGCCTTCTCTCACTTGCGTGAGTCGTGTCACTCCGAGCATCGTCCTCTCGATTCCACGCTGCGCGACGCTGATCGCGTGTTCATCCTGCTTTCGTATAGCCCAGGTCTCTGAGGCGTATGTTAGGGCAGGAAGAACAGTGGAGTCGAATAGGTGGGCACGGAGTCGGACGTTCTTCGTTTTCTTCACGACTTCTTCGACGCTCTTGAAAGCTCCCCAAGCCGCTCGTTTCCTCCTGCTCAGCTCTGGTGCTAGGTCGTTGGCCATGTTGACTTCGCGACCCAGATACACATAGCTGGAGCATTCGGAGATGTTCGTTCCGTTGAGCGAGAATGGGGCATCAGAAACCCATCCGTTCTTCATGAACATCGTCTTCGTAAGATTCAGCTGCAGTCCAACGCTTCCACATACACGATCGAAGTCGGCCAGCATTCGCTCCGCCTGAGTGATGCTCGGTGTTATGAGCACGATGTCGTCAGCGAAGCGAAGATGGTGCAGTTGCCGGCCGTCGACCTTCACTCCCATGTCATCCCATTCTAGTTCGCGCATGACGTTTTCGAGGGTGGCGCTGAAGAGCTTCGGGGATGTGGTATCCCCTTGTCGAACCCCTCTCTTCACGTCAATGACGACGTCGTTGTAGAATGGTGAGATCTTGGTCGTGAATCCACTGTACAGCTCTCGAAGGACTCTGATGTACTGAGTAGGAACGCCCTGGGTGAGCAGGGCTTCCATGACCGCTTCAGTCTCGACGGAGTCGAATGCCTTCTTCAAGTCAATGAACGTAAGGCAAAGCGGCAGCTTGTACTCTCGCGACACTTCGATGAGCTTCGTAATGGTGTGTATGTGGTCGATCGTGCTGAATCCTCTCCGAAATCCTGCTTGTTCGCATGGCTGTCCTTCGTCCAGCGTTCTACTAATCCTATTCAGGATGACTCGAGTGAACAGCTTGTAGACTACGGACAGCAGGCAGATCGGGCGATAGTTGCCAATGTCGTGCACGTCTCCCTTCTTGTACAGCAAGACGGTCTTGCTGGTCTTCCACTGAGATGGAACCTTGCATTCGGACAGGTAGCGTGTGAAGAGCCGCGCCAAGGTGTTGATGAGCGCTGGCGGGAGGTTCTTCAGGTGTTCAGCTCTGATCCTGTCAGGACCGGGTGCTGTACGTTTCTTCACCGACGAGATGGCGTGTCGGATCTCGGAAGGGAGAACAGAGGGGATGACGTATCCATCCTGCGGAAGATGGCGTAGGGGCAGGTGGACGTGGCTATCGAAGAGATCGGAGTAGAAGTCGTGGATGACTTTCTCCATGGTCCTTCTGGAAGAGGTGACGGTTCCGTCAGGACGTCGGAGAGCGGTCATCTTGGTCTTGAAGTTGGCGAAGTTCCGGCGGGCATTGCGGATGCTCAGCCCTGCCTCTGCTGCTTCAGCCAACACTTCCGCCCTTCTCTCCTTCAGATCTTCCTTTATCGCCGCTCTGCATAGCTTTGCAAGCTCGGACGTCAGTTGATAGTTGCCTGACGCTCGTGCTGCTCCACGTTGGCGTATCAGCTCGAGAGTTTCCGGAGACAGGCGTCTCTTGGTGGTCTTCAAGCTCTCGGCTCCCTTAGCACTATCGTGGAGATGGTGCACGAAGCGATCGTATTCCTCGTCGACGTTGTCCATGACGGCATCTTCCCAAAGGCCGACAAGAGAGGTGTAGAGATCCCAGTTGATGGTCGTTCTGGGACTCCTCTTCTTGAACTTCGCGGCCTTCTCTCCTTGACGCGAAAAGCGGAACCTCGCGCGAAGGAGGCGGTGGTCCGATCCCGTGTAGAACTTGGGGACAACGGAGACATCGGTCAGGCAATACTTGCGATTGAAGATGATGTGGTCGATCTCGTTGTGGAACTGGCCACCGGGGGATTCCCAGGTCCATCGTAGGGAGGGAGGCTTCTGGAACTGCAAGTTTCCATGGATGGTCTTGGTCGACATGATAAACTCAGACAGCCTTTCACCTTGCTCGTTCCACTCCAAACCGTGGGTTCCGATGTGAAGTTCTTCCAGCGACCTTCGTGGCCCGATCTTGGCATTGAAGTCGCCGACGATCACCTTGTAGAAGGTGTGATCTTCCTTATAGAACTTCTCCAGCTCCACGTAGAAGGCCTCGACGTCTTCGTCGTCGTAGTCGGATGTTGGGGCATACGCGACGAACACAGTCAAGGCTGGCACGGAGCCACATCGCTTCAGTCGCAGACGTCCGATTCGGCTTGTCAGAGACTCGTACGAATCGATGTTCATGGCCAAGTGCGTGTTGACGAGGACACCAACGCCGCCTACTCCCCTGCTGTCGCATGTTCCGAGGAACAGTTCTTCTCCGGAGTCGTAGGCGGCGTGTAGGGGGTGGTGTCTTCTCGTCTCGGTCAGTCCGATGACGTCGTACTTGATCTTCCTGGCTTGCATCATCAGGTCCTCGACGGATGCTTCCGACGCAAGCGTGCGGGCGTTGTAAGTACAGATCGTCATCCTAGTCCTTCTCAGTTTGCGCAGCCTGGTTAGGCCCTGAGATTTTAGCAGCCTCTCCGTACTCGTCCTTCCCATCGCTGCAGAAATGGGGGCTCTTTCGGGGTCAGGGGAATGAGCCCCTTTAGTGCTGCTGTGTTTGACTGGAATACAACACGGGTAGCTAGTCAGGCTCTGTCGTGCGGGCGGGGTACTCCGGGCAGCCAGCCAGACTGCCCGAAGGGACGGGGCGAGACTTAAGGCGGCCTCGAATCGCCTTACATGTACTCCCAGTTTACCGAGTGCAAGCTTTTGGCCGAGCCGACACAGTTACAATCCGCACAGTCACGGACACATCCACGCACACTGTGCACGAACATGCCGCTCCCACGCACAAGGAACGCATCGACCCGACACAGCAGGAGCAAGGAGTCCATCCCCTGCATCCCACCTGCGTCTCTGGGCAGTACACGGTCGCATTTGGTTCGCGTTTAATTCCCCTATCCACCACCCGGGGACGCGCCACGTGGCCCTGCGACAAGCGGCCCGAGATTCCTCTTAAAAAGAGAGCCCGAAGGCTCTCTATCGAGGGAGATCCGTGGCCCATAGGTAAATTTTGGTAAATGTTTCCAATGTCCTGCAGTATGTTGCTTCAAAATTTGTTGCATCTTCGTCCACCTTCTGTTCGGGCTGTGTCTTCGAATACTGCTCAATCCTGTAATGGCTCATCTACAATTAATGTCTCGGAAAACCTCCGAATTCTCGTCGTCGAAATAAGAAGACTGTTTTTGTCAGGTGTACGTTGTCCAATGTTCGCTCATTTTTAAAAAATGGGGATTTTCTGGTGGCTACCATAATTCGTTAGACTTATGACTTTGTTTTCGTGGTGGAATCTTGGTTGGTGTTTCTCCCCTCCTTAGTCTATTGAACTCCCAATATTCTTGCATTCGCTGCGATCGCTCCAGAAAGAAGGGGCAGTGTTCTTGTCCTTGTCAAGGACTCTGCCCTATAATTTCCTATTCAAAGGGACTCTTCCTGATATCTATGAAATTTGTGTTTGTAGCATCATGTTCAGGCATGCCTCACTTCGAACTATTTTAGTATAAAGAACTCCATCTTGTAATGCTCACTGTATAGCTTTACTGCGAAAAGTCATAACTGATTTCAGCTGTTGTGGGTCAGCGTGTCTGTTGTTGCGCGATCTTAATATTGGCGAAGTTGATTGGTCTTCTTATCGTCATGATGGGTCATGCCATCGGTTCTACAGTAGCCTTGCTATGGGATTTCTTGACACACTTTCGTCTCATCGATTTGTCCACCTAGTTAAACAACCTGCTAGGGAAATTTCTTTCTTGATTTGGTATTTTGCAATTTCCAACGACTGATCAGTCTCGTAAATGTTATCTGTCGCGCCTGTTGGAAGAAGCGATCATGCCTCTGGGGATTTCTCCATTAATGTTGAGGTTACTTCCAATCGATTGCGCTTAGTAAGAGACTTTAAATCCGCTGATTATGTCGCTGAATTGAAAATTATCTTCTTGATGTTGAAGAGTTCTTTGTATGTGTAGATAGCGTTCTTTGTATGAAGCGTTTCTTTCTATATTGTTTCATGTCATTGATCTTTTTGTACCTTTTAGAAGGTCTGTTAATAGGTCGGTGAAGCCGCCACCATATCTCAATAGGTTTATTCGCCCCCGTAACTGGCTCTGGGACGACGCTGTTGGGGTAAACAGTACCAGCAAGTGATATGAGTATAAGGTTTGAGTTCTAGAGTCGACAAGGCAGTAGCGAAATACAGCTCTTATTTAGAGACTAATTGATGGAATCCAAGGATCCGACCAAACTATAAGTATATCATCATCCATCAGCAGGATTGAAGAACCTAAACATATTCTAGCCATAGTAGTTAACGATACTGAAGCTGCCACCACGGACAAGGACAAAGCGGATGTGTTTGCGTTAGAATATCATTATGTCTTCGTAAGTGATTCTGGTTCTGGCTTGATTTCGGTATGAGAAACTGTTAGGCATTCTATCATGGAGCCTTCCATTTGGTTCCATAGAGATAAGATTGTGGAATTGATTTCTAAATGGCCAGCCTCTTTTTCTTTAAACCCGGATCTCATTCCTTTAGGTTTTATTGAAGAGATCATTTCTCACATTGCTTCTCCTTTGGTATTCATCTTCTATTTGTCGTTTATGAGAGGTGAACCACTTGAACCAGTCACCGCTTAACACCATCAAAAATTATCGACCTATCAGCATCACTTCAATTGTTGCCAGAGCGTTTGAAAAAACAATTAAGGGCCATTTATTCGCGCGCCTGGACGAATATATAAATATTCCACCTAATCAGCATTGGTTTTTCCAGGGCAGATCTATTGAAACGTCCTTAAATGATTGGACTAGAGCAGTTGATGCCGGAATACTAGTCGATGTAGCACATTTTGATTTTGAGAAGGCTTTTGAATGTGCCGACTCAGAAATTAATTTACAAGCTCAAGTCTGTTGGTGTTCACCATCGTGCTGTTCAATGGATTTTTTAAAATTTTCTTGAAGACCACACATTTCAGGTTCGTGTTGATCGCGATTTTTCCTCGGTTCATCGTGTAGCGTGTGGGTTCCCCAAGGAGGATTCCTCTCACCGCTCCTGTTTTTGATTTACACATATGATTTGCCTGATCTGATCTGTTATCTCCTTTTGGTGTAACCTGTGTTATGTATGCAGATCATATCAAGGTGTACAAAACTATTCGCAACTCAGCGAATTGTTTGTCTCTTCAGAACGCAATTGATCAGGCATGTAGATGGTCCAGAGAGTGGGATTTGCCTTTGTCGTCTAAAAAGACAATAGTTCTGAGTATTGGATCTAAATATGTTGGCACAAATTTTGTAGTTGGGGCAGTAAGCTTGACTTTGTTAATGAAGTCAAGGATTTGGGGTTTAAGTATGATGACAAGCTTTCAAGTCCCTAATTGCTAGCGCATTCAGTCGTATATTTGATCTGTTTAAGGTTCTTAGTACCCGCAATTCCAAGGTACTTCTTAAGTCTTACAAAACCTATGAAAGGCTTACACTGGAAACAGGTACGACTGCCTTCTCTCCACATAGGAATAAGGGCATTGATCTTCTGGAAAGTGCCCAAAGCAACTTCACGCCTAAACTGACTATGCGGTGTTCTGGACGGGGCTATGAGTTCATTCCAAACGGAGTTATAAGACGTCGACCTCTATGGCCCCCGCAGTTTGCACATCAGAAGAAAACGAAATGATCTCGTTATGGCGTTCAAAGTTCTTACTGCTAGAGCTTCTTTTAACTCCACCAATTTTTTCACAGTTACTGATTCCTAGAGGAGGTAGGAAGAAAGTCAAGGTTCCGTCCTGTAGGAAACAGGTCAGGGCACAATTCTTTTCTAATAGGGTTGCTGTGCTCTTAAATAAGGCGTTCAAAGAGGACTTCCTGCACCTCTCTCTATGTTAGTTTAACCCATTGACGACCGCGCGCGAAATCGCGTGTTTGCCGCGTGGGACCGCGCGCTGGGACCGCACGGACGCACCAATCTCGTGAAATCACTACTTCACAATATTCCAAATGAAACTCCTTCTTAATGGGTCACCCAAATATTGGAGAAGGTCAGAACAGGTTCGAAAGCAGAACCTAGAGTATGTTTTTGTTGCTATAGGAAGATCTGCAAAGAAAAAGGGTGCAAGTTCGCTACGAATCATGCAAGGAGGTGATCACGCGATGTAGTAAGTGTTTGCAATATTTTTGTCCAAAGTTTTACAAGAAATGTGCCTAGTTTTTCTGTGAAAGACCATTTTTTAAGATGTGAGTATCTGTTTGTGAATGGTATCGGTTTTTGTGAAGCTTTAATAGTGTGTAATGTTGATTTTTTAATCGAAGCTTTCGTTAGAAGTAAACGACTCTCGGACCACTGTGCAGGTAGCATTGGTAGGATCTAGCACATTTAATGAATGATCGTAAGCTATTAAAAATCGAGAAATGGGCCGCAGCGAACAGTTTTTTAACCGCGGGCCAAATTCGGCCCGCGCGGTCCCACGCGACCGAAAAGCTGCGGGTCGAAATTGACCCGCGCGGTCGTCAATGGGTTAAGGCTAAGGCCAGTGAAGCTGTGGCAGAGGTGTCCTGACTTTCTTTTGATTCCTATGCCTGAATGAAGAGTACGCAGGCAATTTTCGGCGGCCGATTGACAAGGAGCAAGGAAATTATATAACAAAATCGCCGTCAAGAACCGCACATATAGGAGAATGAAGCTGTCGTGGTTTCTAGGACTAGTGAAAATGGAGTGCGTTGTTGACTAGGGTTGGCACTGGCACGAACTAACTAGACAAAAGACTCTGAAAGGATCGCATATTGATTACACTGAAAGGGATTTCAGAATAAAAACGGTGCATCTTGCCTTCATCGACTTGGAGAAGGCCTTCGATCGTGTTCCCCGTCAAGTGATATGCTATGTTTTAAGACAGCATAACGCTTGAGTGGGTGCGATTGCGCTTATTGACTGGGTGCGGTTACCCTACTGTTGTCCGAGGAGTAGAGTCCAAGCGCCAGCAGGTACTTCGATGGAGTTTCCCATCTCTGTCGGAATACGTCAAGGTTCTGCGCTCTCCCTGCTCTTCATCGTCGTTATCACATGATCTTCAGCGGCCAGTCTCTTGGACTTTGCTTTATACTGATGGTGTAATACTCGCTTGCGAAGACAAGAATGAACTCCAGCGGCAGGAACAAGCTTGGTGCTTGGTGCGATCGCGTGGGAAGCTTTAGGCTCAAGCTTAATGTCAAAAAGACAGAGCATTTGACGACTAGTCCATCTCCATTAACGTAAACGGCATTGAGCTGCCACGTACTTCAGTATTCAAGTACATGGGATCAGCAATCGCGTCCGATGGCGGTCTACTCGTTGAGGCCAAATCACGCGTACATCATCTTCTTCTTCTTCTTCAGCGTTTGTCCCGCTTCGTCGCGGGGTCCGCTCTTCTGGTGTCATGCCGCCACCTTTCCCGGTCATGCGCTTGATCAGGGTGGACGCCAGTTACTTTCATGTCCATGTGCAACGTATCCGACCAACGCTGCTTCGGGCGTCCTCTAGGCCGCTTTCCTGACACTTCCAACTCAAGGCCTATCTTGCGGACGCTGTCTTCCTTTCCACGCAGAACGTGGCCGTACCATCGTAAGCGAGCTTCGCGCATCTTATCCGCTATCGGCACGACACCGAACTTCTGCCGAATAGCATCATTTCTGATGCGGTCCATGAGGGTGACTCCAGCCGTCCAGCGCAGCATCTTCGTCTCCATGACGCTGAGGCGCGTTTCAACTTCCTTAGTCGCAGGCCAGCACTCAGCGCCGTATATTGCTACCGGCCGCACGACTGTTCTGTAGATCTTTGACTTCAGGTGCTCTGGGATCTTCCTATCGCAGAGTACACCAGTCAGCGAACGCCACTTGGACCAAGCTGCACTCACGCGTGAATTCACTTCAACCATCAGACACTCGACGCTACACTTACAACGCTGAAATTTTCACGTACGAGTTGTCGTGGGCGGGGCGATGGACTTGGGGCGCGGAACTCACCGTGGAGCGCGCTCTTACTGATGCGGCATGCATGGAACAATACATCTCGACTATTTTGTAAGTGAACAACTTGGAGATCCATAAGGAGGTGCGATCGTACTGATGACAAATGCAAATGGGGTGCCATTTCGACTAATTTCCCTGGTGATTGTTACTTTTTCATCCCGTTTTCCTGTATATAGCCGCGGGAAGGGATTTTGATGTCTGTTTTCGTTGATATTTGTCGCATTCACCTCGGTTCTGTGCTGCTGCACAACTGTGAGTTGCTGCGAAGGAGAAACTGATCGCTTGCTTTCTCAACAATTACTCGTTCCTCTCAAAGAACTAACTACTAATGATACAAGCGAATGTCATTTTGATAGTACCTTTCAGAAAGATGCAAAAGTTTTGTTATACGTTTCCATTCTCTTTTCTGTCATTATTTTTTTGATTCGGTAGATTGACACAGACTGCTACGACGATGAAACATAACATATGTCTCGTTACAGACATTTCTAATTTTTATAACGTATTTCCTGCATATGATACGCCTTGGGTAGTTTGATAACTATAAGCATCTCTGGAGTTCGATGTGACGTAACACAGTCGGTTTAATTTGTAGTCACGGCGAATCTGAATGAGTGAACCAACCATGACCAGCCGTTTCGTCAGAAATGAAAAGGACATGATGAAATACTCATTCCACATATGTCAACAGTCACATCCAGTATAGATGGCTTTTAGGTGCAGTATCTTTCCGGAGTCACTTACACTGCAATTCTTATCCATCTACACTCTTCCTACTTGAGCACAATCTTTTTGTAGCCATAGTTTTTGAACTATATCCTCAACTTACCATCACAGTTCTATTTTTGTTAGCAAATATGAAATCACAGTTAATAAACCAGGTGTTCTAGGACATGGACTCAAGTGATGTTGAGTGTGCTGTTTGGGGAAAAATGTTGCTGAAAAGGAATACTCTCGTACATCATCGCAATGTACACGGCGTCTCTCCAAAAACGATAGAAGAAATGAAAAACAGACGGAACTAGCTGAAAAGCAGAATACGGGAAAGTCCACGCTAATCTGTGAATTATGTGGAGCAGTGTATACGTCGAAAAACGGGCTGAAAATACATATGAGCTCGAAGCACTCAGACGATTTACCAACTCTGACGACTGTGCCTTGCCCTCTTTGCGACTCTGTGTTCGCGACGCATCGACACCTTAGTGAACACTGTGCCAAGAATCATTCCGATGACGACTCTACTGGTAGACCTCAAGACTTTACATTTCACAAGGAGATTTTCGAGAACTACAATCCATATAAGGTTTGTTTGTATAAACACGAGCCATTACACCTTAAATGTTTATGATGAATAAATATTAAACACACTGTGTTGGCTGCTAACTTATGGTTAGTACACTCGTCATGGCTACTGCATCCAGATCTAACAATAAATTCAGCCCAGTTGAATTTCATTATGGCTGGTAATGTACAAAACAACATTCTCCTGCGAATTAGACACACGAGGACAAATACGTGCCCTGAAAACCGATGTTTACCTCGTTTCCAAACCTACTTCACCGCTTTTAAAAGCGAATAGGTGAGATTTCGGCAGCATAAGAAGTTCTCGCCCATTGCAGTGGATGAATCTTGCGTCCTGCGTACCATAGAAAACGATGGGGAGGTCTGTAAGATGAAATAAGCCATCCAATTCCCACCAGTTCCGGCTAGTTGCCCGAATCCCTGCACGTCGCATGAGTTAGAGCGCGCTCCACGGTGAGTTCCGCGCCCCAAGTCCATTGCCCCGCCCACGACAACTCTCCCGTGAAAATTTCAGCGTTGTAAGTGTAGCGTCGAGTCCATCAGACCGCCGTCAGACGCTATTGCTGATGCCAGGTATTTAAACACCGAAGTGCGTGCAAGCTCAGTACCGTTAATCTTAATGGAGCCGGACTCGTTTACGTCAGTCGTTAGGTAACCGGTCTTCTTGACGTTCAATTTGAGTCCGAACATCGCCAGGCGGTCGCACCAAGCTTGCACCTGCCGCTCGAGATCATCCTTATCTTCGCAAGCGAGCATCACGTCATCAGCATAGAGCAATGTCCATGGGACAGGCTTCTGAAGATCTCGCGTAATGGCATCCATGACGACAACAAAGAGGAGTGGAGAAAGCGCAGAACCTTGGTGCACCCCAACAGAGATGGGAAACTCCATTGAGGTTCCAGCTGCAGCTTGCACTCTACTCTTTGGGCAAGAGTAGAGCATCCGCACCCACTCTATGAGTTCCCCAGGTACGTTGTGTTGTCGCAAGGAGTACCATATAACCTCACGCGGTACGCGGTCGAAGGCCTTCTCCAGGTCGAGAAAGGCTATATGCACCGGCTTCTGTTTCTCGCGATGCTTCTCCTCCAGGAGGCGGGCGGCGTGTATAGCATCAATGGTCCCACAACCAGACACAAAGCCGCACTGGTTGTCGGAGAGCCTGACGATTTCACGAATTCGTCTATCGAGAATTCGCTCGAAGATCTTCATGCTGTGCGAAAGCAAGCGAATCGGACGATATGTGGAGCAGTCTGCAGGACTGCCTTTTTCTTCCAAATCGGAATCGTCGAGATGTTGTGCCAACACTCCGGTACTTCCTTCTCCTTTACTACCTGGTTGAAGAATTCAGCCAACCACTCAGCAGGATACCAGAGCTTCGACTTCCAAACATCGGCTGCCAGATCATCCGGTCCTGTCGCCTTACCGGGCTTCATCTTCTTCAGAGCCGCTTTTGTTTCCTCCACGGTGATCTTGTGAACGGGACCGTGAACAGAATCCACAGAAGGGATGGCCGGGTGAGGAAATTCCATAGTGGAAATTTCCTCAAAGTAATCACGCCATCGCTTCAGCGCGTTTTTGCGGTCTGTCAGAAGAAGGCCGCTCTCATCATTGATGCCGAAGAACTTTTCAATATCCTCGGTTTGGCGATGGCGGGTCTTAGCAAGTCGGTACAAATATCGCTCACCATCGCGCGACTCGAGCTTTTCGTTGACATCACTATAATGAGTCTCTTTCGCAAGCGGCCACGGCTTTCTTTGCAGGCTTCTTCGCCTTCTGATACCTCTGCCAGTTTTCGGCTGTTTTATCGCTGAGAAACACACGATAAAGCGATTTCTTCTCTCTAATCTTCGCTTTCACATCGTTCGTCCACAGCCATGTCTGCTTGTCGACCTTGCGTCGCCCAGGCTTCGTTATGCCGAGTTCCAACCTTGCAGCTTGGCGTATCGCGTCGGTTGCTTTCTTCCAAGTTTCGTCGACAGTCGTGACTGTCGGCAATCGTACGCGAGAAATCACAGCTGCTTCCTTCTCTTTCATTCGCCACCACTTCATTCTAGTTGCACCGCATCGCTCGATCTGCTTCAGCCTCGGAGGGGCGATCTTTAAGGTGCAGATCAGCGGTCGATGCTGTGGGGCGACCGTCTCATACGGCGCGATCTTCGCGTCTGTGACAATGCTTCGGTCGCGATCCTTGACAAGGACAAAGTCTATTTGAGACTTGGAGCTCCCACTATAGTATGAGATGAGGTGGGAGTCGCGTTTTCGGAAAACGGTGTTCACAATGGTGAGATTATGCGATTCCGCATACTCAAGAATGCGCTCACCATCGGCATTACGAGACCCGTATCCGAAACCACCATGACAGCTGTACCCGTCCTTCGCAGCACCTACGTGCCCATTAAGGTCACCAGCGACTATGATGACATCTTTTGGCGGTACCTCTGCTGTCTTCTCATCAAGCAGGCTCCAAAACTCTTCCTTGGCTTGATCGGATCAGCCACTCTGCGGAGCATACGCAGAGAAGGAGTGATAGATCGCTTCTTCGCGGTGACAACGATCTTCATCAACCGATCGTCATAGCGTTCGACACTTACAATCGAGTCAAGAAATCGTTATTCGTTAATCGGAGACTATTATTCCGACACCACTGGTGGTCCTGGGACTCCCATATAGAACGACCTTGAAGCCACGTCCTATGTCCCCTGACTTGCTGCAGCACCACCTCGTCTCCTGCACCGCACAGAAGTCAACTCTTCTACACTCCAGTGCTTCAACCAACTCGCACGAGCGGCCCGTCAACGTACCCACATTCAGCGTTGCTACGCGGGTCCTGCCTACGTTACGGGACTTTCGGACTAGCTCAGTTGCCCCCCGATGCCGTCCTCGCATCAGGGACCCTCGCATACTTTCCACACTCGCCGTGCTCTGCGAGTGCGCGTCGGCTGCCGCGGACGCCATAGCACAATCTCGAAAAACAAAAAAGCCAAATCACGCGTACATATACATATATAATGAGCATATATACATATATATATATGTAAACATATACATGTATATGAATACACCATATATTTCTATGTACACACGCATATATATGTGTACACATAAATACATATACCTTATACGTATATATGCATTTGTGCATAGATATATATGGTGTGTTCATATACATGTATATGTGTATAACATGTATATATGTTTATTATATATGTATATGTACATATGTACGTGTATATTTTATGTATACACATATATATATATATACATGCATATATTGACTGCCACCTCGATATATCGATATACGTGTAATACGTGTATATCGAATCGAGGGTTTTTTGAATGGAAAATAACAATCTCACAACACAATTTTTGATATACAAGTTTACTAATCTAATCCAATTTGTTAACAGTGAAGTAAAAATGTAAAAATATTGAAAATGTACAAATGCGGTGCAGATATAAAAAAGTGAGGAGTCTAAAAGAAAAATAAAAAAGACCTAAAAAATAAGAATAAGAGAGACCAGCGCAGAACCGAGCAGAGATAAAAAGTGACAACCGAGGAATGTCGAACAAGGCAAATGGTCACTGGGAAAATCATTGAAAAAAAAACAGTACACACAACTTCAACTTTAAGGCAAAGGGAAAACTGCTTCAAACTGCATCGACGAACTACATATCATAACGTGAACATGATAATAGATAAAAAGACGGACAAGTTTTGAATTATAAAGTTCATAGACTTTAAACACTACTCAACTATCTCAACTTACTCAACTTCGTACAAATTTTCCGTTGACCTTTTATTCAACTTTTTGCTCCTTTATTTTTAGCAAACTTCTTGTCACGGAACCGCTTTTAGAACGAAACTTTCGAGAGATCCCAGTTTTGGAACAGATTTATGCAGAAGTCTCGTTCCGTAACATTCTGTTTTCCCAGAATTTAGGTGGTGTAACGTAAACCCGACAAAGAGGTGTGAAGACGAAATCGGAGATGTGGCACCGAGGAGGAGGGACTGGAAAAAGTTCACGCAAAATAACATGGATGGCGTGCTTATTTGCTGGAATATTAGTTAGGAGATGGACCAGCTCGGAAAACGTCCCACAAACGAGAAGTAAACGAAGTAAACCTAGTAAAAAAATCGGTTTCCTGGAGCTATATAATTGACATGTGAATGGAAATGTATCAGTTACTAGCGAAGTTCAGGCTCACGTAATTATCGAAATTAGCGGCAAAAATTGCCAGAAAGTCGCTACAAAACTGATTAGCATCCAAAAACCTTTGACCTTCTGAAAAGAGAATAATTAACGAATTTCTAACCACCCTCTAACAATTTCTCTGAGAGCAAGAAGACGCACCGGCGGTGGAACCAGAAAACGTTTTCGTCCAGCACATACTTGGGAATATCCGATCTAAAAATATAATTTTGATGGGGCAGATAAAGAGGTAGCACGAAGCAAACAGCAGATAACCTACAGTACCGGACGCGTCTTTTGAATAGACGCCGAAAAACCGCACTTTTGCGGTTTTTGCGTCTTTTCGCTATACCTCGCTCAAACTTCATCCTTTTGAAAAACCAAGAGTATATTTGAGCTCAGGAGATCGAGCACTATCGTTTGGTATATGCAATTTATATGAAAGATCAAAAATGGCCAAAATTGAAAACTTGCGCTCCATTTAGAAGGCCGGCCGCGGACGAGTTGTCGGTCGCAAGGCGCCAAAAACCGTTCCATGCTCACAATTCCTCTAATTTAAGGTTTTTTGAGAAACGGTTGGTACCGTTCGATTCGCCTCCTAGAGATCTACCCAACCAGGGGTGTGCGTAAATGAAATCCGAAATTTCGTAATTCGTAAATCGTAATTACGAAAAAATCGTCGTAAATCGTAAACCGTAAATCGTAAGAGGCGCCTGACTTACAATACATCTAATTTCCTTCTTTTTTCTATTATGTTAAAGCTAATCGAAGCTAACAATGTTTTATTGAGACGTTTTCAGCTCGAGCTGGACACTTTTCTAACTAAGATGGAAGTCATTAAAATCAACTAACACCTTTCAAATCGAGCTGGACAAGTTTTTGGAGAACCAAAATAAAGTGCTTGTTCAAAAACGCTATCTTCAAATAAAAAGTTTACACTGCTTGGACGACCAGAAATCTTTATCATTCTACTAGCCATTCGCTTGCATATAAAACTATGACTTTGTAGAAACAACCGCAACAACTCCGAATAAATCAACAAAAACCATTCTGTCCAAAAACAAAAAAATAATTTGATCGCTGGCCAACTCGACGAAAACACTATTTGCACAAATAATCCAACAAGCATCCCTACTGAGTGAGCGCATGGCACATTTCTATGGTATGACACACCTAATGTTCTAAGCCTTCTCACATTTTGAATTGTACCCAACCGTATTTTTGTAGCAGACGGGAAGGAATTGTGCGACGATTGAAAGAGTAGGATCACGCTTTTGGACACTCATCGTAGCGTTATTTTTGACTTAAAATTATGAAAGAAGATATTTTTGTGGCATTCTTTAAAAGTAAAGTAGAGAAGCAAGGGGCAGCTTGAATTGTAAGTGGTTCAACTGATTCGTACAAAGCGCATTTTAAACATATAGGGGAAATCCATGGTAGAGAAGTCGGAGGAGGAGGGCTATCGCGTGCTTCAGAGTAGGAGTTCTTGATTAGAACCCTATCACGGGCAGTCAAGTCTTCCACACCTGCTGGGTGGTGAATTGGTACCTGATTTGTCTGGAAAGGATAAAACACTGACCTCTACATCGGCAGCAACCGCAGCTCATTCCTTCTATGGGGCAAACCCACACCCAAATGACCTCTACGATATCCCGTAGAGGTAGAAAGGATAGATGGCGCATCTCAAACAAGGACTGGTTAACGTCATGATTGGTCTTTTATCATTTTTGAAGGCAGCCACAGCTTCTGGAATGAAAGATCGTCGTTACGATACCAGGCAGTTACTTTCGGCATTTACTTCCCTCGCAGGTTTGCTTGCACTTGTTAACCTTCGGAAACTCCAAAATATTGCATTCCTAATTAATGACTGCTTGCATTTGCCAGCTTTGCTCTCCACTACCTTTACAAACGCTATCGTATTTTTTGCTCAGTTTCGGCATTCTGAACGGATCGCATAGTGTGAACACAACAACCCCAATCGGACCACTGAAACGAGACCAAAAGTGTTAAACTTTTTCACTTTTATCATGAAAATGTCAGATGCTTTGCTTAAGGCGCACCTCATACGTAAATAAACTACGCGCCATGACGTGCAGTGATAATCAGATTGAAACATGATTGTTTTGTTCTTTCAAACAGTTTAGCTGTTAATCTACAGCCTTCAATCAAATCCAATATTCCCTGATGAATTTGCATCATTTCTACTGGTGTGCACTGGAAAGGGTTGTCTATGTGGTAGACAAGTGGTGAAAAAGTCGCAAGTTGGCTAGGCGGTGGTTGCAGCATAGAATATGTTTCAGCAGGTGATCATCTTCATTCGAGTGTAAGGAGAAATTTCATGTCTTTCTGTAAACTGAAACTCAGGCCACTCGAATGTGAGATGTTGTGCTAAGGTGTGACCAGAAAAAAGGCTTCCCCAGTTCCATTGCCAGGAATTAACTCGTGCGGTCTATCCGCAAAGCTGAGTTGTTCTGCAACAGCGCCACAGCAGAACATAAAAAAATAAATAGGAAATAGCAATGGGCTATGAGGGCAGTCTTTAAAAGTGGGTACATCGTCATAATCCGAATCGTATCACGTTATGTGGAGTTTGTCATTCGTGGACCGAAGATCACGTTTACGAAAATTTACGATTTACGACCCAAAATGTCGTAAATCGTAAATCGTAAAAAATTGCCAAAAATCGCCGTAAATCGTAAAATCGTAAATCGTAATTACGCACACTCCTGTACCCAACCATATATACATGTTCGCCAAACCACCGCATTGTCGCAATGGGTGGTCAAAAATGACGGGAGCAGACTTTTTGCTATTGGAGACGCTTATATTCTAGGACTTGCACGTTCTCGGAGCATCTCTAGCAAGGCGTAAAGTGTTTTTTCATGCCAGGAATCCTCTGAGAGTGCGCCGTGCACAATGCATATAGGACCGAACCTATCAATCGAGGGGGGGGGGACAGCTTGTAGAGCATTTAGGGAGTTTTATGAGAAATTCTCAGCCGCCCTACTCAGGAATTGCTGCACTCTGCTCCGGCGAGACTTTGGAGTGCGCTGTGCACAATGTATATAGGATCGAACCTATCAATCGACTGGGCGCGACAGCTCGCAAATTGCACACGCGGGCGTGTTCGGAGCGCAATAACTCTGTCAGCTTCCAATCTTTCTGGCCGGAACGTGTGGATTCCGTAGGTAGTAATATGCTCTGGTAAAGCGCCAAAGCACAGCAAATTATCTTACGAATTAGTAAGGTTACGGCGGTGCGAATATGCAGGTTGGGCATGTGTGACACGATTTTTCAGAATTCGGTCGACCGCTGCGGGTACAAGATGTGAGCTAACAGCATGCGAACTCGCGGATGAGCAAAGCACCGAAGGCACTTTCCGATGATCTGCTCCTAACTCTCCAGCTGCCTAAACTGCCTTAGCCCCATCTGCCATTTTAGACCGGCGGAGGGCAGCGGTGAAGCTTCTTCCGCCTTTACTCACCCACGTTCGAGCTTTCGAGCCCCAGCCAGGGTACCGTTCTGTTCAGCTCGAAAAGCCTTATCAAACAGTATCAATTTCGACCAATTTTGAAAACATGGATTTCTTGACAGCTTCTCATCGAACACGGCCTCTAGGCCGCGCCAGGTGGGCGATGACGTCATCGAAAATCGATATTTCCGAAATTGGTCGAGTTTAATACCGTTTCATAGGGCTCTTCGTGCTGAATTGAATGGTGTTACTATGAGTGGCGAAAACTGTTATCTGGACGAGTAGGAGCACGGAGAACATAGACCGTTGTTGTGCTAAATTGCACACGCGGGCGTGTTCGGAGCGCAATAACTCTGTCAGCTTCCAATCTTTCTGGCCGGAACGTGTGGATTCCGCAGGCAGTAATATGCTTTAGTAAAGCGCCAAAGCATAGCAAATTATCTTACGGATTGGCAAGGTTACGGCGGTGCGAAAATGCAGGTTGGGCATGTGTGACACGATTTTTTTCAGAATTCGGTCGACCGCTGCACGAGGCGAGCTAACAGCATGTAAACTCGCGGACAAGTAAAGCACCGAAGGCATTTTACGATAACGTGCTCGCAGCTCTCCAGATTCCTAAATTGCTTTAGCACAATCCGCCATTTTGGAGCCTCGGAGGACGACGGCGAAGTTCCTTCCGCCCTAACTCGCCCAGGTTCGCGTTCTCGAGGCTCTCAATAGTACCACTCTGTTCAGCTCGAGAAGCTCTATCGAATAGTTTTAATCTCGACCAATTCTGGGAACATCGACTTTTGGAGAATTTCGCATCAAAGGCGAGGCGGCTCAAGGCCGCGGCAGAAGGACAACGACGTCATCGAAAATCGATATTGTTGAGCTGGGCCAAGTCTGATACCGTTCGATAGAGCTTTTGGTGGTGAATTGAATGGTGTTGCTGCAAGCAGCAAGAACTGTAGTATGGGCGATTAAGAGCGCGGAGAACATCGACCGCTGTTGTGCTAAATTTGACGCACGGGCGTGTTCTGAGCCCAATAACTCTGTCAGCTTCCAATCTTTCGTGCAGCAACTTGTGCATTTTGTATGCAGTAGAAAGCTCAATAGGTGCGCTGAAACATAGCAATTTAGCCTATGAATGTACAAAGTTACGACGGTGCGAATACGCTGGTAAACCTTGTGTGACACGACTTTTTTCCGAATTCAGTCGACCACTGTAGGAACACGTGATCAGCTAGCGGACTACGGATGCACAGGCTAGCAAACTAGCTAAGGTACTTCGCGATGAAGTGCCCATAACTCTCCAGCTGCCGGGAAACTGCCTTAGTCCCAGCTGCCATTTTAGAGCTGCGGAGGGCAGCGGTGAAGATTCTTCCGCCCTTACTCGCCCACATTTGAGTTTTTGACACGACAGATGGTACCGTTTTGTTCATCTCGAAAAGCTCTATCGAACGGTCTTAATCTCGGCCAATTCCGGGAAAACTGATTTTCTGACAATTTCCCTCGGGGACGAGGGCGCGCCGAGCCTGCCCGGACGATGACGTCATCGAAAATCGATATTTCGAAGTTGGCCAAATGTACTCGTCCAAACTTCGTTCAAATTCATCTAGGGATTATTTGGTGCGCTGATTGCGAATCCGTTTTTGAAAATTCTACCGATTTTGGCATGTTGCAGCCATTTGAGGTTGGTAGGGTCACAGGATCACCGACCACTCTCAGTTTTCGGTATTGGTGGTCTCCTGGCATAATCGGCCAAATGGACTTCGGCATCGTATTCGGCACCCTGAATAACCCCTGCCCTTAGAGGAAGTTTGAGCAAAATCGGTGTTCTGTCCCGACCACCCTCAGTTATCCAGAAGGAAATCCAAAACCTGTGGAAATCGGCGCAATTTTCAAAAACGGACACAGGATTCGTAATCAGCGCACCAGATAAACCCTAGATGATTTTGGACCAGGACATTTGGCCAACTTCGAAATATCGATTTTCGATGACGTCATCGTCCGGGCAGGCTCGGCGAAGAGGCGAAGACCGCAAAAGTGCGGTTTTTTCGGCGTCTATTCAAAAGACGCGTCCGGTACTGTACAGTGCTCGTTGCAAGGCGCCCTTCACGAGCAATCTCCAACACCTCCGAGCGGTTTTCCGCTCGGCCAGCACAACGCTCCTCTCTCGGAGTTGCCCAACGTGATCCAGTAGCTGAATACAACAAGTTATATTTAGGCTATTATGATAGGCTATTATAATTTAAGCAAGTTATAGTAGAATTATATGGCGATTCTAACTAACGTTGTGGGTGTCCTTGTAAGGTCTCCAAGGACCGGAGGAGCTGTCGTGCTTCAAGTCGCATGCCGTCCAGGCATATCCCTACATAAAAGTAGAAAGTTGATTTTGAGCGGACATGATCAAAGTGGGCAGGAACTAGCATAAGGAACTACCTATGAGCGGTCCTGCAATTCCTTCAGGGAGATCCAGCAAATGCCACCTTTCCGCACACGTGTTGGATAGACGCAATGCAAATCTCTGAATTAAGTCCGGAGGCTTGCAAGCCTTGCAAGCCTATTTGAGAAATTTGTTGAGAAGATAGCAGAGTGTCATAGCATGTGGAGGGAACATGACGTAACACTACTAACGGTATTGAGGTATCTCCGGAAAAAGTCAACACAAGACGTGTCTAGATCATCAGTCCTCCCGCGTGCTGAGCGAAGCCAGGATTCATCAAATTGTTCAAGTCGACGCTCTGTAATGTTATTCAATGTTGTTCTCCTAAGGACCTCCAAGGAAAGGTGGTCCACCGACCTGAAAGCAGGCGTCGGGCACCTGAAAGCAGGCGTCTGTCCCCCAATCAGTAACGCGCAGCAGAGGCAGACGCCATCGTTGCGTGAGGTTCTCGAACGCCAAAGTGGTCCGCTCCGGTAGGTTCTCGCACTCGGAAGACTTCAAGAAGACATCAACTTCAGTTAGCCGTTGTTCAAAGCGGTTCAGCCTTATCAGGCCGGAATTAAGCTAAGAAGGCAGATCTTCAGCGTTAGTTCTAGCGAAGGAATAAGTGCCGGGAGCTGTTAACCACAGCCGAAAGTCCCACTATCACGGAAGTGAGCTGCTCAGGAACGGTGATCCATTTCCGCCCTGCGGTGTCTGTGGGCTCCGGGTCGGTGTTTAGGGCCGTACATTCTTCGCGACAGAACGCGAGCGACATGGCACGGGCCCTATGCGCGAAGAATGTACGGCTAATTGTTTGCAAAATTATTTGGAATTCACAATGAAGAATGAAGTTGAAGCTGGATGGGAGAAATCTCGTCTAAAAAATCTTGTTCGCAAACGGCGTGGATGCGATGGCGTTTTAAGTAACGGTACCTTAGGGAAAGCACGAATTCGGATATTGATGTGAACTTGCTCGGAAACGGTGTGGGTGGCGATTTAAGTTAAGTGACGGTACCTAGGGAAAGGACAAGTCACATTTTTTTAGGGAAAGGAAAAGTGATATTGTGATGTGAACTTTTCGTAAACGGTTTGGGTGACGATTTAAGTTAAATGTAAGTGACGGCACCACGGCACCTCAGCAGTTTAGCTCTCGTGAGGAGTACAAAGAAGTAAAAGGAATTCCAGAGGCCTTCGAAGACGTGATAGAGTTATTGTAGCCATCGCAATAGGCGCTATATTAGTTGCGGGGGGGGGGGGAGGGGGGCTTTTTGCGTCCTATGAGTGATGTGTGCCATTATTTCTTTTTTCGTGGTAGTGACATTCTTCATAAGATGACCCTCCTGACTACTATAGCACCTCGTTTTTGTTTTACGATTTAATCGTTTTCCTTTTGCTTTTACGATTTCCTCATTTTCTTTTTTGTTCTTGGCATGATTTGTTATTACGATTGATGTCGTTAACAGAAGCATAACAATAAACAACACTTTGCACAATAAAGAACATAAACAACTAAATAACAAAAAACAAAACAAAGAATTACAGTTTTATAAACAACAAGAAGCATCTCATCGTTAAGGGTGGAGGGGGGTTCTACTTCTAAGAAGTGAAAAAGTTCTCAAGCTTCTATCCTCAGCTCGGCATTGAAAAATGTGAGGGTTTAGTTGTAATGAAACTAATAACAGCGATACCTATTGGACTTTATTTGTTACTATTACAACGTGGAAGGCAGCGTTGATAGCGATGTAAGCAGTAGCGGCAGCGACAATCATAAGACAGAGAGGAGGAAAACGGAGGAGAAGACGACACTTCAGAAGGCAAAGCGGAGATGGACAACCTTGAAGAATTGTTGACGATTGAGTGATAAAACTGACGAATTGAGAACCAATGCTGGTGTGATGTCGTTTGGGTTCTTTCTCTTATAGGAAAAAGGTAGGAAATGTATTAAGATATCTCGACAAAAGTTCAAATTGAGATCTGAAGGATTAAGAGTTTGCATTGTTAAGCTGAAGCGCCACAGACTGTCGTACAGAGGCCCGCATCAACGCTACGAGCCACCCCTTCGAGAACGCAGTCACAAAGATCGCTTCGAGGGCGATATTATCCATGCATTATCCAGTGACATTAAATACGACTTATTCGAGAACGATGCGGCGGAGACACTGGAGGAAGCATTTCCATCGTCGCCGACTTTTTTCAAGCTGATTCAGTACCCAGCCATTAAGAAAGAAGGTTCGTATATGATAATGATAAACACTTCACTACACACAACAAAAATGGAAAACCTGGAGAGCAATACAAAAATATTAATAAATAAGAGTTTCTTACTGCAACTGTTCATATCTTTCCTCAGAGAAAGATCTCGGAGTGCTCCCCACCTCAGCCGCATTGAAAAAGCTCCTGTAGAACGCTCAGAGATTCTGATAGCGGTGTGAGGACTCCCTCCATTTCCATCTGCATAGTTGAATATTACACATCATATACCCATCTAATTTATTAGCTTTCTAATCAGATGCAGATGCGGTACTGCTCGTACCTCGAGAGCTGCTTTCGCAACCAACACCACGCTCGAGAGCCAAGGAATGGTCCTTCTTCCAGTCGCGGTCCTCTCTGTCCATTCGTCGGCGCCATTGGATTCCTCTCTTGGGCCGCGAGTCTTCGCTGAGAGAGCGAGACACCTGCTCAAGTCGAAGAATATGCTCTCCGTCGGTGCGCTTGGCAGAGCAATATCTCGACACGACATCGGCACTGACTGCAACGTCAGTCTAACGTCATAATATTCTGCACATCAATAAACGAAAACCAACCGAAACCATAAGTTTAACTTCGAACATTCCTTTCGAAGGCTATGCACGGCATACGCTTCGATGTCGAAGAATTCAGAAATATCTCGTGAGCGCTTTGGCATATCCCGGAGCCCTTGGACACCGCAGGGCGGCGATGGATCACCGTTCCTGAGCAGCTCACTTCCGTGATAGTGGGACTTTCGGCTGTGATGAAATTGATTAACTGCTCCCGGCACTTATTCCTTCGCTAGAACTAACGCTGAAGAGAAAATTTGGCCAATTTCGAAAATATCGATTTTCGATGACGTCATCGCCCGTCAACGATTTGAACTTGACAGAGCTATTGCGCTCAGAACACGCCTGAGCGTGCAATTTGCGAGCGGTCGCTCCACTCGATTAATAAGCTCGATTCTATATGCATTGTTCATGGTGCACCCCAAGGTCTCATCGGGACAGAATCGAGCAATTCCTGACTATGGCGGCTGTAAACTTCTGATAAAATTCCCTAAACGTCACTCTACAAGCTGACCCTCCCCCTCGATTGAAAGGTTCGATTCCGTATGCATTGTTCACGGCGCACTCCATTGGCTAGCTGGACAGTCTGAGAGGATTTCCTGAGTAGGGTGCCTGGGAATTTTTGATAAAGTGCTTTAAATGGTTCGAAATAGCTTGAAGGGTTTACATTTTCCAGTAAGAGAAGATAGAATCGCAGTTGGCATGGTTCACCCATAGGTTCGATTCTGTGTGCTTGTGCACGGCACACTACTGCGAAAGCACACATGTCCTGGGAAGAAAGCTGCTCTAAACGCAAAAGCCCGCTCCAGCCACTTTTGTGCCACCCCGCAGCGAAATGTGGGTGTTCCGGTAAAGCTGTATACACGATTGTAGATCTCGGAGAGACGAATCAAGTCGTGCCAACCTTCTTTCAAAGAGCCTAAAACTGAAGGAGTTATGAGCATGCAACGCTTTGCTACGCTATTTTGGCGTCGCAGATCCCACTTTTGACAGTGAGGATTGAGCGGTATTGTATTCCCGTTAGCGATATGGGCGGCGAATTTGTTGTTATTCCACAATCGTTGGATAGGGAAATAACAATACTCCACCTGCGCGACAGTTCTAATTATCAACGATCGACTGCGAAGGGCTTCTCGTCTCATTGCAAACGACTCAACCGCACTTGGATGAGCGTTGGATGGTCTGCCGCAATTTTGAGACTTGAGAACACTAGTTGTCCGGTTTACTCCAGTTTAATCAAACCCTACAAATTAACCTCTGTCGAATTGCAATCTATGTCAGCGGATACTTACAAGACCAATTATTAGCTGTGTAGGTGAGCCAACTGATCGCATGATTCCTTAATTGTATTGTAAGTCAATTGATAACAATGGTTCCATCTCGTCTGACCAACACAGCACAATCCTTTGAAATTCTGCATAGATCTCGTTTGGAACAAAACTGCGTAGTCGAGTCGTTTGACGTCACTTCACTTTGTAGGAACGTCCAAAACGAAAAAGCTCTTCAAGCACTATCCGAAATGCTTGATAGACATAACAATAGACAATGTCTATCAAGCATTTCGGATAAAACCCTAGAAAACTTTGGACTTAATAAAGTGCAAATCTTGACTCTAATCAAGGATTGCTTCTGCTGCAACATTTTCAAATGGCCAGGGCTATACTTTTAAAACAAATTAGAGGACTAGCTATGGGTCAACCTCTAACTCCACTGCTTGCTGTCTGCTTCATGGGTATGGTTGAACAACCGGTACTGGAACGCTTATCTTCAATGTACTGTAGATATATTGGCGACTGCTTCATCATTACGTCAACGCAGTCCGAATATACGAGTGTTTCCGAATAATGAACGAGCAGTCGCAGTACATTAAGCTCACACGAGACATACGACAAAACGGTTGGCTTTCTTACCTCAATACGCAAGCTACAGTATCCAGTGGCATTGTGAGCTTGAAGTAGTGTCGCAAGGGAAGCTCCATAAACATTCTCCTTCACGCTATGTCTGCACATCCTTCTACTTTGAAACGTGCCGTAGTTGGAAGTATATTCAGAACAGCAGCTAACATGTGCAACGAGGAAGATGAGAGGCGCGAATGATTTCCATTAGCCTCCAAAATACCTGCAAAAAATGGATACACGATACCACTTCAACGCCAACGAAGACATTCGAGGGACCGGAATGTTAGGCGCTCCAATAAAATTCCCCTTTGCCTCCTTTCATCACTGATGATTTAACTGCTGCCATACGAAGGTGTATTCACCGAGCATAGCCGCAGGAGGATGTCGTTCTAGTCGACATACCTAGCGACAGTCTCAGGAAGCAGCTTGTGGTGAATAGGCTTTATGACAGGCAATGTCTATCAGAGAACTGCGTAGTTTGCCCTAATGCTAGAGCTCGTGATTGTATAAAAAGTGTGACAATTTAAGAGATTAAGTGCAAGGAATGTGAGAGTGTTTATATTGGGGAAGCTGGGAGTACGCATCAATGAACACCTAGCTGGTAGGCGACGCTGTAACGTTCTTACATCACTTGGTAAGGACAGAGTCGAGGTTCATGGCAGTAACGATTATGATATCGAGTGCAAGAGTTTGGCGTACGAGACAGAAATGTCAAAAAATTGCTCGAAGCGTTCAGGATTTCTAGCAGGAGTCCAGGAAAAAACAACGGGAACGAGTGTTTATCCATCACGAATCTGCCGTTTGACCGCTCTGCGAGCTATGAAATGACCAGGGGACCGCTAACCTCACTATTATGACAATGTAATGATGGCATAGTGATGCTCAATCGCTACTGGTCGTCGACTAACTCTGAGTGGTAGCAAATCGCTACTCGTCAGCGGTGAATTCTGGGTGAGTTTGCTCAACATTCGGGGTTTTGTATTGTGCTCTTGACTCTGGGTCAAAAATGCTAACACTGGTGGAGCGCTTGGTCTGGTAGAGTACAAATCTAATTTTTCAAGCTATTTTATTTATTTATTTATTTATTTGCACATAAATGTGCGCACAATTCTAAAGTAAATACTGAAGGACACAGCATGGTGAGTAATATGACGCGGTGAAAAAAAAGAAACAAAGAAACCTCAGCAAGTGCTACATCAGGACGTATTGTAATATATGCAGGAGGGGGAAATTTGATGAAAAAAACAAGGGCTGAAATATCTTGATGTAAGGCAGAACTAAGGACTGAGGGCTGATTAGTGGAGCTGTAGATGGAGAAGAGCAATGGCCCGCCAAACACTGCAAGTCGTTGTCGAAAACGGCTCCGGATACCAGCTTAGTAGGTCCGTCAACTCCATCGCTCCATCAACGCCCGCATAACGTCTGCTGTTGGGAGAGGAGAGAATCGAAGGTTTTTAGTGCTAGATAAGATACGAAACATAACTTCGAAGAACAGAAAGGTAAGAGCTACAACGATGAGCAAGAACAAGGAGGAAAACTACAAACTCGATGGTTATGAACAAAAAAAAAAGAAAAGAAAAACAAACCAGAGGATTAAAAACAAATAGAAGCAAAAATTAGGAAACGAGAGCATATGAACACAATTACACTTTAACAAAGTATTCAATTATATGAAAAGTAGAATTAAAAGAGGACGAAAGAACTAGGATGCTGCCTCTAGGTGATGTCAACGAGGTGCAGTGTTGAGAGTAGGTCTAATTTTTTCAACCTCTTTCGGAAAACGAAAACATTTGGTGACTCTAATAGGTCTGGAGGCAGCATTTGTAACCAACGAGCACCTCGGTAGAAAAGAGAATTAAAAACCTTTTCGCGGTTTTCCGCTTTATATTTGAGTATTGAAAGCGGAACCTATTACGATGACCCATGTAGGTAAAAAGACCCAGTATTTGGAGGGTTTCAGTCGAGGCTCTCCTTTAAGTACCTTGAAGCAAAAAACTAAATCGCTAAATGTACGTCTGTAGAGAAGACTTTTAAGGTTAAAAAGCTTAAGTCTTTCCTGATAATTTGGGATTGCCCTCATGCCACAATAACTTGGTATACATCTGCAGAATAGAATTTTGGTGAAAGACTTCTGAACCCTCTCAATTTTGGTCTGGAGTTTTTTTAAAAAGGGACTCCAAACCTGCGAGCAGTACTCCAATATAGGAATTACATAAGTTTTGTATAAACTGATCAGTATGGAACTGTCATTGCACTTTATGTTTCTACAAATCAAATGCATAGTAGAAAAAGCTTTCCGCACTATATTATTGATGTGCTTCTCAAACTTCAATTCACTATCTGTGAAAATGCCAAGATCACGAACTTCAGATACAGAAAGCAACTCGCAACCGTTAATTTTATAATCCATGGCGGGGGTATTGCCAATGTGAAAAACTTTTGTTTTAGAGATATTGACGGGAATTTGCCAAGCGTCGGCCCACTCCAACATATTGCCGATGGACTGAGTTAGCGCTTGGTAAACAATTGTTTTGTTATCATGGTTGTAGGCTCCATAGATCTTTATATCGTCAGCATACATCTTCACTTTGACATGGGGGTTTGTAACTAGTTTCGAGGGAAGATCGGAAGTGTATGCAAGGAACAGGGTCGGCGATAGTACACCTCCCTGTGGTACTCCACTTTTGCAGTCATAGCATTTCGAAAAACAGTTACCGACTTTGACGCGCATATGCCTTCCACACAAGTAAGAACGTATCCACCTTAGAAGAGACAAATGGATTCCATTTTTACATAGCTTGCTTAAAAGTTTTTGGTGATTGACCTTATCAAAAGCTTTAGACAAATCGAAGTGAATCACGTCAACGGAATTTCCATTGTTAAGTGCAAGGTTCCAATCAAATAAGCAGTCAGAAAGCTGAGTTGCGGTGGAAGCACCTGCCATGAAGCCGTGTTGTTGGCACGGAATCGAACTACCTCTAGATAGACAAGTCAACAATTTATCTCTGACAATGCTTTCCATGACTTTTATCGGGGTAGGAGTTATACTTATGGGCCGAAATGAAGACAGCAATTCAGGTCTAGGAGTTTTTGGAATGGCTGTAATTATTGATTCTTTCCAAATTTCGGGAACTTCACTGCAGATTAAGGAAATGTTGAAAATTATGGCCAAAGGCTTAGAGAGAGTCTGAGCACATTTTTTGTAAACTATTTGTGGAATTCCGTCAAAAGGTACTGATGTAGAAGCTTTTAATCGCTTCATTACTTTTAATACAGCCCTAGCCTGTACCACAAAATCAACGGCCTCGTTTTCTGTTTTTTGTTAAAGAAAATAGTCCCCCTAAGGAGGGCTATTTTCTGGGAAAGATAAAACACTGACTTTCTCATCAGCTGGCCACCAACATACACTACATAGGCTCAGTGCGCATTCGAAATGCCTCTACGATATCCCGTACAAGTGAAATATGTGGCGTATCAGAAAAAGGATCGATTAAGCCGCATTTATCCTTGACGTTATCTTCTTCAGGTAGAGAAGAAATTATTTCAGTGAAGACACAACCACATGCTACCGAAGAAGCCGGAGAACGGAAACGTCTGCTTTTGTTTGATAACTACGTCCATGGCTTTCGGAATTTCTCAGTGTCTAATAATGGACTAGAAAAGAAAAAGAGAAAAAGCATTTTTTGTAAAAAAAAGAGCCTCTGAAAATATCATTTTCTGTGTGAGCCAAAGAGTTTCTTTTTTTTTGACAAAAATCGAACGGAAATCGAATCTCCTTGCTTATATAGAAGGTGTTACTTTTAAAGGCTGTTTTTTACCAATAAGAATTGCCGAGTCTGTAGTGACTTTCTTCTCTTTCCTTCATTTCCTTTAATTTTCAAGGTAAGCCTGTTATTTAACGAATGTTTCGTCCATTCATCATCGTAGAGGTGTTAATTAATGGTTTATTCAGCATGCTGTAAAGCAGTCGTTTTATTAGGTTGTCCCATAAGTCGCCGTTTTTTTCAACGATTCATTGCGGATTTCGCCAGCGGTCTCTTGCACAGTACTATACAGCATTTGAAAGAAAATGATTTACTCTATCAGGACGTGTTTTGCATTTTTTCATCCTGAATTTTGTTAATTTTTAGGTCGCTGAAGTGAAAAAGTGAAAAAGTGGCCATCTGCGCAGTCGCTTCTCTCCTCTACCAATTTAATGACCTAAAAATCAATAAAGGACAAATGAGAAAATAGCATCGACATGTATTCATGTAGTACTGAACATTGTCTTCCAAAATTTCCAAATTTCAAACCTAAGCGGAGATAAGCGACTGCGCAGACGGCTACTTTTTCACTTTAACAACCTAAAAATTGACAAATTTCAGAATGAAAAAAGAAGTGTAATGAAAATGAAAAAAGAGCGAGTCATTCTCTTTCGAATGCTGTATAGCGCTATGCAAGAGGGTGCCGGCGAAATCCGCAATGAATCGTTGAAGAAAACGGCGGGGACTTATGGAACATCCTAATATCTTTACACTGTGTTGCAGTCTGGTTCTACGTTCAGGTGCGGCCCACTGACACGATACATAGAGCATCTACGTAACTATAAAAGATAAGAGGAGCACGGCCTCTTATCACACTGAGACGATCACATTTCGTAGCGCTAATTAACAACGCCTTCAGCAGTGCTGGTAAGTGACAATTTAATTAAACATCACTCAACATCTTTATATCAATGGTCAGTGTATCATAAAATTTCGACCTATTCACCGCTTTCAGGGAATCAGGCCATGATGCGTTGCCTATGTTTTGTCCTGCTAGCTGTCAGCGCCTGTCAAGGCAGGTTATTCATAAGGCATTAAGTTGTATTTGTCTAATTCATGAGCAGTTTGAAATATTTAGCTCCAATAAGACAAACTAAACAAATTTATTATTATTTTGTCTCGACTAGCAAGGGTGAAATTCGCCTTGAGAAATTCAGACTGTTCGGATGGCCTAATGTGGCCTAATGTGGCCGAAAGTGTGGATGCTCCTTTCCTTCGCTATAAAGGAGAGTTGTAAACAAGTGCGTAGTTGTGATCATCACTTTCAAATGAGGCAAAGCGGGTATAATGCAGTACAACCAAGACATCCTGGTAGTCCACCTTCAACAACTTTCTTCAGAATGTCGGTAGGCAGCTGTTTCTTCTTGTTCAGTGTAGAGCATTTTAGAAGCGTCTGAATTCGTCTTGGGCTTGCGAAATATTAGCTGCCATCGCTGTCTTCTTCACTAACTAACTTCCAGTATTAACTAACTGGTGTTAAATACCAACAATCTTCGATTGTTTTCCTCCTATTGAATGGGTGAGGGGCTTCAATTCGTGACAAAGGTGGTTTCAGCACGCTTCACAAATATATACCAGCAACTACACAATACCTAGTGAGCAAAAAACATTTCTGCAGTCTGCACTACAGAACATTTAGTGGTAGCAATCACCTCATATACAGAAATAGATGAAGGTCTACGGGAAGATACTGCACTCGTGGCTTTCTTCGTTCGCAGTCACCGAGCTGGTAAGAAACTCGTCCTGATAAAAAAGAACGAGAAATTCGTAAATGAGAACATGATGGTCGATTACACCTGGTACGTGAGACTTAATCGAAACCCAATGTTGTTCCAAAAGTAGTTAGAGCTTTTGCTTCCCTGAACTGGACTTCGTGTGACATGGAAACGTTGAGGCTTCACAAGAAATAGTGTTGGTTCTTTGGGCGCACATAATTGCCGCTAATGCAGATTTGTTGTCATTAAAAGTTATTCGGGAAACCCTAATTTTTGAACCATTGCTTACCTCAAAGAGACCTGCTATGCTATGTCTATGTGCTAGAGATTGAGAAAAAGAGCTTCAATGTTGAAAACTCCGTGAATTGACTGATGATCAGAAGACCGCTCAGTGAAAAGAGAAATTTGGCTTTCGTTTTATATAGTTATTACATTTCTCTACGTTACTGTTACCTAGAGTAAGAAGTATGGCCTGGACGATCATTAGGTTAGTCGACCTCCGCAGGGGAAAGCTTGGGTTCCCTTCATATCATGCTGACATCGACGAAACGAGAACCTTCTTAAATATGGCTTTAATCTCTTTGAAGCCAAATATGTTAAGCCATTTTTTCTTTGAGCGACAGTTCTCAGTGCCTTATCATATGGTTCCAGACGTTAAGCTGGCGGTAGGCTGCTTAACGTGTGATTCTAGGTGATAACGCGCTAACGTAAGAGCTGTCAATCGTCTGGTTGGGGAGTTCAGCCACAAACATCATAGAACACATTGGCCGAAGGGTTCCTCTTTCCTTCTTTAGGCCTTCTTACCTTCGTTGCAGCAAAAATAACCTTCATATCTGAACAGAACAGGGAATAGGGAGCTGACAACTGTTCCTTTGAAGCCTATCCACCCTCCACCTCATTTATGCGATTTGTACCACATAGCCTACCCTGTCTCCATGTGGTGGGAGGCAGACATATACAGACATCCTCGCGTATTGTATAGGACTGTGCAGTTTCAAATCCGAAGTGTCTAATCTACAGAAAAATAGATAGAATCAATAGATATTGGTCGGCCATCGATACTGTTTGCTGCTAAACATATTCGACTGGCTCGTGCAGCAGTAATTTTACCATGCAGAGCAGAAGTATGTCTATTTCCTTACTCTTGCTTCTTAAGAGAAGCATTTTTGAATGCTGGGTAAATCACTTCTGTGAAAAACCCGAGGTTGCAGGTGGATGCTTATTTCGGTCCAATATCTCCACTGAACTGTCCTCTTCATAAGCCTAGAAGGATGGAGGGAAGGCTTCTGACGTACAATCCACTCGACCAAACGCCTTAACTGCTGCAGCGGTTTCGACTACTCACAGGAAACCTGGTGCCAGATCCATCAACCGCTTACCGGCCGGTCACGGTGAAAAGTACCACCAAACCCCTGATGTGACATTCATCAACATCAGGTTTTGCTGTACTTTTCGCCATTGCCGGCCGGTAAGTGGTTGATGAATCTGGCCCCTATGTGAGCAAGATAAACTCGTTCATAGACCCATCACAGTTGGGCGTAATCGTCATCTCGTCAGTAAACCAGCAAGGGCGATTGAGTCATAGTGAGCGGTCACTGCGTAAGAAATAATTCTATAACGTGCATATCGCCGCCGACCGATCGTTCTCGATTGTACAACAGCAGGGAGAAATTCACTTGTAGTGGGCAGGAACTCATTCCGTTGTATCTAACACTTGTAAGCTGTAAAGTTGACATGGCCAAAGATGGGCAGGAGCGGAGCAAGAGAAGAGAATGGCATGCTCTGCTTTCTAGAGCATTTAGGAAGTAGAGAAGAACACATAGAATGCCCGACTATCCAACCCCATTTCTCTTTCTGAGCCAACGGACTCCTCAACGATATGGGGCGCAAGAATGCAGGATGAACACACGATCTACGTGGAACGGCGAGGAATTGAGAGGACGATGAGCGGAGTGAGCGGATTTGCGCAAGTGAGGGAAGGCCTCCGAAGTTCCAGGCTTCGTCAACGTTCGAGGATCAGAGACTTCATCTCTTGATCCAGATCATCGACAATTAGTTGGATCGACAGTGCACTTCGAAATCGTGTTACCATCTACGCCATCCGCGCTTTTCACTGTTTTTTAAAATTAGATTCAGTTCAGTTACGCATTCTGCGATGCGCTTGTAATAATGGCAAGTAAAGGCTAGCATATAACCAAACTCGATGAAATATGTAAAACTTAAACAACAACAATAAACAACAAACAAACTGCAAGCAGTAAAGAGACGAACAAAAAGACAACCTATGCTAGGATAAGCTTGCTGGCAATCAGTGGGGCAGGCTGATTGCCAGCAAGCTTATCCTAGCATAGGTTGTCAAGCTTGCCAGCAAGCTTATCCTAGCAAAGGTTGCAGGCTAAACTGAAATCCTTAATAGTTAGAGCAGCCAGTAGCTCGATTCGCTTCAACCTTGATCTAAAAGTGTAACTGTGAGGCGACTCAATTACCGGAGATGGTAGCATCTGGAGCCATCTAGCTGATCTACAAAAGAAATTATTAAACATTTGCTGTTACTATTCCTAATCATTCTAATATTGTGCAACAATAGCGTAGTGTTGCGTCCCCTACACGGCCTGAAGTTCCATTTCTAATGCTCTCTCGCCTTCATGTGGCTGATGAATGGTACAAAACACGGCAGAACATTGCTGTGAAGCGGTTCTGCAAGTTGGTGTTCTATTGCGTTTACGCCAAGAAATAAAAAAGACAGCAGTCTCAAATAACACGGAATGATGAAATAGTATCAAACGGGTATATGCAAGCAATTTTTTTTAGTAATGATGGAGAAACTTGCTCGCTGTCAATGAGATCAATAGACAAAGAAGAGTAAAACGGTTTCTACTGTTAACCACTATTACATCGATGTTTAGAAGGTCTTTCTAAACTTTAGAAACAAGAGTTAGCGGAATATGTAATTATTTCCAGGCCGCCACAAGCGAGTGGTTGACTCGAAAGTCACGGACGCTCTGAACAAGTTGGTGACTCTGGATGTTCGACTTGATGGACGCACAGTATTCGCCTACCAGGTACTTTGACCCACGCGTAAAGCGACGGCGGAGTTAGGGACTTGATCGAGGACCTTTGAATCTTGCTTGGCGTGCATACTCACTCAATTAGCCAAAACTGCTCCAACTTTAGTGCTATCTTAATTAACGACAACTAAGTGTTCAAGAGTCAACGGTCGACCTACATGGGGCGACTTCAACTGTTTCACGCTTTTGTCCAGGCTCAACTAGAAAGAACAAGAAGATAGATCGAAATCGGGAAACAAGCCCCCATTCAGTGCAAAAACATACAGAACGAAAACACTGTAGAAGGCAACAAACTTTTGCTGCGGCAAGGGTGAAGCTTCCAAAAGTGAACCATATGCCCTTCATCCACGAGTCAATCAATATGCACGAAGTTATGCTGTGGGAAGATAAAATTACTTGGAGGAAAACGGTTGCTACTGCTATGTAAACAACAACTGACTGTTCAAGAAGTTCACGGGAAACGCTCCAATAAGTCGAGTCGCTGTATATTTTAAAAGCGAGGCCTTTACGGTCTGCAAAGTGAGATTCCAATAGTTCTCCACTCAAAAGTGTGCCACAGTTGATCTTTTCTTTCCAAAATAGATAATAAATAGATGTTTAGTTGTTTCGCTACTTCTGTGCCACGCAGGTTTGATATGATGGAACGTATTTACTTCGGCCTGACGTTTCAAAATCAAAATTGAACCTGCACGGCACAGAAGTACTGAAACGAATCAGACATACACAGATTTCATGACAGTCGAACATAGAGAATAGATATCTAATGTAATAAATAAATATTTTTCTCTGAAATTCCATCGTGTTATAGTTTCGCTTTTCATAAACCACTTGAGTTGTCCGACCTCGAGTGTCTGTTTTACGTGCGTGATGGCGGCCGCTGGCTTTAGATGAAGCCTAAAAGAAGTTGTTGTTCGCATCCACTCAGGAGCTGCTCTCTAATATCGTGAATTTTCAGAACATGGCCTCCGGAAAGGACTTCAGCCATGATAACGCTCCAAAACCATTGTTCACTTCTGTTGATCCTACGTCGTTGAGCGGAGCGACATATAAAGCCTACGACAACCTCATAGTAAGGAGACAGCTTCCATTAAAAAAATCTATTGAACTAAGTTTTGAGCTACTTGTTTTCGGAAGCTATTTTTTATGCACTCTTTCCCATAATCATATCATCTTCCCACAATTTCTGTGTTTGATATGGGGTTATGGCAGAATTTTGACTCTGACTCAGTCTCTTGCGCGATCTGAGTGCCTGTGAAACGTGGAATGCAAACAAATTAAGTACAATAGACCCAGTATGCATGCTGCTGTACTGAACGTCTGAACGCGGCCTGTGTACTATACTGTTAAGCTTTAGTTCACTTGATGAAGATCTCTCTTGGTAAGGCCAAATTTTACTCTTGCACCACAAAACTTTAGCTGATGCTTCCAATCCCTTCATACAATAATCGAAATAGTACAGGGTGGATGAAAATCATCATAGAGGGAGTGAATCACTTTCAACAAGTCGTTATCCATAGTTTATAATTCAACTTCCATCTGCCTTTCTGTTCTAGGGCAACTCAGCTGATCAAATGCTCCTTCGCAACAGCTGTTGTATTGTTCCTCTACCAATCAACTCTCCTCAGATGCCCTTGCATGGAACCCCTAATGCTCGTCTCGAGTCGCAAAAGCAGGCTATGTAGCTGGAAGCCCGAGGAATTTGTTACTGTATCATCCTTCGCGGATTCTCTCCCGAAAAGTCGGAATTTGTAAATAAAACTGAGTGCGCGTAGTGCTGAGCATTGTTCAGCAACCTTCCGCATCCCATTATGCATATGAGGAACAGATGTCACAATAGCTTTCTGCCCAAGATGAAGGAGGAAGCCACACGCTGTCATAAGCGCGTGTATTTTTTGTTTGTAGTAATGTAACTTAGGGGCGCGTGTAGCGCAGTCGGAGGAGGTACCGACTGTCGCCTGCGCCCGATACCAGGTTCCTGGTTCGGATTTCCCGCCCAGGCTAACCAAGCCTTCCATCCCTCCGGGTTCGTTGAATTGGTACCAGAATAATCTGGGAAGAATAAGGCGCTGACTTGTTCACCGGCTGGCCACCGCAAGTCATTGTATGGGCAAATACGCATTCAAATCGCCTCCACGACATCCCGTAGCAGTAGAATGCGTGGCGCATACCAAAAGGGATTGACTAACGCCGTCCTTTATCCTTTGTTTTTATCCTTTAATAATGTAACTTGTTTTTGTTTTATTTGTTGCTTTTTTTGCATGTGCCACTTCCCGTCAACCTCATCGCTTTGCCCTTCAGTCTGATGGGTGCGTTACGAAATCTTGTAGGCGAAAATATTTCTGCCCGCATCTTCAGTCCAGTGAGAAGAATGCCCTTTAACATACATAAATTATGTGTCACTACAGTTTTCGGAGTTTAAAAATTCTAGAAAGTATTCTCCATATTTGAAACTTGGCTTAATTGTTCGCGGGGACAACATTTAGACTGCTCCGTAAGGCAGTTACGGAAAGGAGTGCACAAAATCTAAAAAATTCTGCTTTCTTTTTTTCTGCTTTCCGATTTTCTGATTCGTTTTTTTCTTTCTGATTTTCAGAAGATTTCTGGTTCGTTTACAACAATATTCTTCAGGCCTTCTATCAGACTCCTGATGTGGATACGCAAGAGACAGTAACGCCGGCGTGGGAGTCTTCAATTGGATCGTTTCTGGACGCCGTGATGAGCTCTGCAGTTATGCAGAACGCTCAGCAGTTTCTTGTGGCACAGGGTAGCGACACACTTCGACGACTTTCTTCGGCTGAGGGCTGCATCTCTTGCCGCCATTCAACTGAACTGTGCTCATTCAGGACTCGCTCCATCAGACTCCGCATCGTTCAAACAACTCCTTCACTCCCTCTGGTTCACTCCATACGCAAGAAACGCTGTGATTGGCAGTTCAGGTTATATGAACAATCTCTTAATTTAACGGAACATTGCATATAATATGTCGGGGAGGAAATGAGGAACTTTGTGAAAAATAGTGAGTGCGTGTCAAACAGTTTTGCGGACTACTATGACTTGTACCAAAATTTTGGACCAAATGCAACAGACTGAAGGTTACTCCTCAGAAAGTAGATACATCTTCTTGCAGGATTTGAGTCCGTTTTCTCTGGAGAGGTTCAAGGAAGTGATGTGATTCGATTCAATAACTGGCTACGTTTCTATGAGCAAGAGAAGGCTGGTCTGGCGAACTACCACGGATGGTTCACGAGAGAGTTGGTCAGCTTCATTTCATTCCATGAACATGCTCGTCCCCTACCCTTTTCCTTATTGCGAAGCCGTTTTACTCGAACTTCTACTTCAACTTTGATCAAAGAAATGGAGCGCAACTAACACTCCACGTTGCAACGAAACACGACACTCGCGAAATGCGTGCGACGTTGTCCAGGTCCAGCACCACTTAAGTTTTGTTCAGAACGTCCAACTTTCCTTCCAATTCGCATGGAACGACTGGAAAGCTATGCAAACGTCCATGTTGCTCAACACTTCGCCAGAGTTCGAGCTAGCCGTCTATACTGTTTGTGCCCTGAGTGGAGGCCAGGTATAACATTGGAATCACAATTGTTTTAGATTTTTTGATTTGCAAAATATGCTGCATCGAAAAGCAGTGCAACGTCCGCCCGGTGGTGCGTGCCCTGGGTGGTCGGGATCACAAACTACACCGCGAAATTCATTGTTCGTTGGACAGCTACCCCTGCTGGTTTTCACCTCCCAGCAGATAGCAGTTTGGCTCATCTCACTGCTACGTGTTGTCCGTGTTATATAATAGGATGCTCCAAAAAAGACTTACTTCCTGTTGCAACTCTCGTTGCATCTGAAGCGTACTCCGGTTTGTGAAGTTTTTTCCAGTTTCTATGGTTTCCTGCCGTTGTATTGACTGAGAGTAGTGCTTACCACTCAGAACGTGCATTGGGTTGGCCTTTTGTTCGCATTTCGGGTGCTGTAGTACCATCAGTCATTGCTTAGAATTGTTGGTTTTCCTTGTTGGTCTTCTATTTCCTTTCTTGACTGGAAAGTTTGTGCTACTAGCATTGCCTTTTTTGATGAAGTTTTTAGCACGCCCCTCAGTGGCATAGCAAATAAACAAATAAACAACATTGTCAGGGAAAATCGCAAAACACAAGCGGTGGGAAATACGGAATTTAAAAAAATCAGCCGCACAAACTACATACTATTAAATAACTACGCTGTCCTTCTAGGAAGACGGGAGTTCGAATTTAGAAAAAAATCCAGGAAGCTCTGTGAAGAAGTTTACAGTAAACTAGTAGAAGGCAAAAATAAATATATACATATGTATGTTCATGCATTTATACCATTTCTACCTCAAATTGGACACTGTTCTAAACAATCTTAATGCTTCTGCAACCAATGCGATCGTTTTTCAAATCGAAACGAGCTCCTAATAGGTTAAACCACTGACTCTCAACTGTTAGAATAATTTTTTGTTCAAGAAAATTTGGTACAGTGTTCTAATTTTTTATAGTTCAGCAGCTCCAAAGAGTTTAAAGTTTTATAAAAAATTTATTCGTTGCGCAAAAGTATGCATTTGCATTTTGTTTCGAAGGGAAACAAGGTAGCAATTATTTTGTGCAATAAATAACAGGAGCGCATTATGAACTCGAGAGGCTCGTCGCGATTTTGCTTTGATTGATGGTGTAAATGCTGCCTACATGATTCATCAACCTGAGGATCTACGTGATCTTTGCAATTGTTTTTGTCGCTTCGTTTACAGGTGCCAAACTCCATGCAAACAGAAATTTCGCAATCAACTAAACAGAAATAGCGACGTCTTACACGACGGCGCGGCGCGATCTCTTTCGCACTAAAAGTGAGCACCTCCCTGCTCTTTAAAACATCACCTGTATCACATGTATCACCTGTCGTCCCGTTGATCATCGACTTGCTCGAGCGGGCGCCAGCAGCGTCTCCATTCGTCCCTGTCGCGTGCCAGAGTGGTCCAATGGATCCTCCTCGCTCGAGGGACACGAAGAGCGTCATATCGGTCGTTCAGGGCTTTCACGAAGAAGTCCGACCAACGCGTTGGTGGGCGTCCTGGTGTTCTTTTGACATCCCGCGGAATCCAGTCTGTGACGGCTCTCGTCCAGCGGGTGTCTGCGAATCGCATTACGTGGCCGGCCCACCTAATTTTCGACGACTTGGCCCATGCGACAGCGTCTCTGATCTTCGAACGTCGGCGAAGCTCGGAACTCCGGAGGCCTTCTCTCACTTGCGTGAGTCGTGTCACTCCGAGCATCGTCCTCTCGATTCCACGCTGCGCGACGCTGATCGCGTGTTCATCCTGCTTTCGTATAGCCCAGGTCTCTGAGGCGTATGTTAGGGCAGGAAGAACAGTGGAGTCGAATAGGTGGGCACGGAGTCGGACGTTCTTCGTTTTCTTCACGACTTCTTCGACGCTCTTGAAAGCTCCCCAAGCCGCTCGTTTCCTCCTGCTCAGCTCTGGTGCTAGGTCGTTGGCCATGTTGACTTCGCGACCCAGATACACATAGCTGGAGCATTCGGAGATGTTCGTTCCGTTGAGCGAGAATGGGGCATCAGAAACCCATCCGTTCTTCATGAACATCGTCTTCGTAAGATTCAGCTGCAGTCCAACGCTTCCACATACACGATCGAAGTCGGCCAGCATTCGCTCCGCCTGAGTGATGCTCGGTGTTATGAGCACGATGTCGTCAGCGAAGCGAAGATGGTGCAGTTGCCGGCCGTCGACCTTCACTCCCATGTCATCCCATTCTAGTTCGCGCATGACGTTTTCGAGGGTGGCGCTGAAGAGCTTCGGAGATATGGTATCCCCTTGTCGAACCCCTCTCTTCACGTCAATGACGACGTCGTTGTAGAATGGTGAGATCTTGGTCGTGAATCCACTGTACAGCTCTCGAAGGACTCTGATGTACTGAGTAGGAACGCCCTGGGTGAGCAGGGCTTCCATGACCGCTTCAGTCTCGACGGAGTCGAATGCCTTCTTCAAGTCAATGAACGTAAGGCAAAGCGGCAGCTTGTACTCTCGCGACACTTCGATGAGCTTCGTAATGGTGTGTATGTGGTCGATCGTGCTGAATCCTCTCCGAAATCCTGCTTGTTCGCATGGCTGTCCTTCGTCCAGCGTTCTACTAATCCTATTCAGGATGACTCGAGTGAACAGCTTGTAGACTACGGACAGCAGGCAGATCGGGCGATAGTTGCCAATGTCGTGCACGTCTCCCTTTTTGTACAGCAAGACGGTCTTGCTGGTCTTCCACTGAGATGGAACCTTGCATTCGGACAGGTAGCGTGTGAAGAGCCGCGCCAAGGTGTTGATGAGCGCTGGCGGGAGGTTCTTCAGGTGTTCAGCTCTGATCCTGTCAGGACCGGGTGCTGTACGTTTCTTCACCGACGAGATGGCGTGTCGGATCTCGGAAGGGAGAACAGAGGGGATGACGTATCCATCCTGCGGAAGATGGCGTAGGGGCAGGTGGACGTGGCTATCGAAGAGATCGGAGTAGAAGTCGTGGATGATCGTCTCCATGGTCCTTCTAGAAGAGGTGACGGTTCCGTCAGGACGTCGGAGAGCGGTCATCTTGGTCTTGAAGCTGGCGAAGTTCCGGCGGGCATTGCGGATGCTCAGCCCTGCCTCTGCTGCTTCAGCCAACACTTCCGCCCTTCTCTCCTTCAGATCTTCCTTTATCGCCGCTCTGCATAGCTTTGCAAGCTCGGACGTCAGTTGATAGTTGCCTGACGCTCGTGCTGCTCCACGTTGGCGTATCAGCTCGAGAGTTTCCGGAGACAGGCGTCTCTTGGTGGTCTTCATGCTCTCGGCTCCCTTAGCACTATCGTGGAGATGGTGCACGAAGCGATCGTATTCCTCGTCGACGTTGTCCATGACGGCATCTTCCCAAAGGCCGACAAGAGAGGTGTAGAGAACCCAGTTGATGGTCGTTCTGGGACTCCTCTTCTTGAACTTCGCGGCCTTCTCTCCTTGACGCGAAAAGCGGAACCTCGCGCGAAGGAGGCGGTGGTCCGATCCCGTGTAGAACTTGGGGACAACGGAGACATCGGTCAGGCAATACTTGCGATTGAAGATGATGTGGTCGATCTCGTTGTGGAACTGGCCACCGGGGGATTCCCAGGTCCATCGTAGGGAGGGAGGCTTCTGGAACTGCGAGTTTCCATGGATGGTCTTGGTCGACATGATAAACTCAGACAGCCTTTCACCTTGCTCGTTCCACTCCAAACCGTGAGTTCCGATGTGAAGTTCTTCCAGCGACCTTCGTGGCCCGATCTTGGCATTGAAGTCGCCGACGATCACCTTGTAGAAGGTGTGATCTTCCTTATAGAACTTCTCCAGCTCCACGTAGAAGGCCTCGACGTCTTCGTCGTCGTAGTCGGATGTTGGGGCATACGCGACGAACACAGTCAAGGCTGGCACGGAGCCACATCGCTTCAGTCGCAGACGTCCGATTCGGCTTGTCAGAGACTCATACGAATCGATGTTCATGGCCAAGTGCGTGTTGACGAGGACACCAACGCCGCCTACTCCCCTGCTGTCGCATGTTCCGAGGAACAGTTCTTCTCCGGAGTCGTAGGCGGCGTGTAGGGGGTGGTGTCTCCTCGTCTCGGTCAGTCCGATGACGTCGTACTTGATCTTCCTGGCTTGCATCATCAGGTCCTCGACGGATGCTTCCGACGCAAGCGTGCGGGCGTTGTAAGTACAGATCGTCATCCTAGTCCTTCTCAGTTTGCGCAGCCTGGTTAGGCCCTGAGATTTTAGCAGCCTCTCCGTACTCGTCCTTCCCATCGCTGCAGAAATGGGGGCTCTTTCGGGGTCAGGGGAATGAGCCCCTTTAGTGCTGCTGTGTTTGACTGGAATACAACACGGGTAGCTAGTCAGGCTCTGTCGTGCGGGCGGGGTACTCCGGGCAGCCAGCCAGACTGCCCGAAGGGACGGGGCGAGACTTAAGGCGGCCTCGAATCGCCTTACATGTACTCCCAGTCTACCGAGTGCAAGCTTTTGGCCGAGCCGACACAGTTACAATCCGCACAGTCACGGACACATCCACGCACACTGTGCACGAACATGCCGCTCCCACGCACAAGGAACGCATCGACCCGACACAGCAGGAGCAAGGAGTCCATCCCCTGCATCCCACCTGCGTCTCTGGGCAGTACACGGTCGCATTTGGTTCGCGTTTAATTCCCCTATCCACCACCCGGGGACGCGCCACGTGGCCCTGCGACAAGCGGCCCGAGATCCCTCTTAACAAGAGAGCCCGAAGGCTCTCTATCGAGGGAGATCCGTGGTCTTTAAAACATACTTATTTATTCCCATTATTTTTCTCAAAAACAATGAGAATTTTACAAAATTTCAAAAAACGTGTTCACTCATAGTGTAAGTGAACTAAAACTTCGAAAAAAGTCATATTAAAATTTTCCTTGAAAATTTTATCCTAACCTTTTGGAAAGTCTCTAGTTAAATGTGACAGGACCTCGCTTTGATTCGGAAAATGTTCAGTTTCATTTATGAATCGTTAGTATTGTTCAGAATACTGCTGAATTTGATGTGAAAATGTCCAATTTGATATGAAGTGTTCAACTTGACTTGAAAATGGTATATTTATATTTATATTTATATTTATATTTATATATTTTTATATACATTTACATATCCACTTACACCTCACAGACGACACTTTTTAAAGCAAATTCGATACTCTCCTAACTTTCTTGTAAAAAAGACTGACTGTTTTGAAATCAAAGTGAATATCATCCAGATCAAAACCACCGTTTTCAATATGCCTCTAGAACTGCCTTAAGTTTCATAAGGTTTTCATTATTTAGAAACAATTATGGTTAATATCTTTATTTAAATTGAAAAAATGCGCTGTTTTTTAATGCCAAAATGAGATGGTACCGTGCACCTGTCCAGGACCTCGCTATTTTCCTTCGGTTGATACAAAAATTTGGCGCAAAATTGCGCTCCTTTCAACGGCACAACAGAAGCATTTGTGGAAAACACGTATATGCTTATCATGCATTTTTGATTTACACCATCAACCAATTAATAAATAAACACAATCAATCACTTGAATTTTAATTTTGCGACCTTGTAAAAGCCCTTTTCCACGACTCCTAAAATTTGTGTACGTGATTACTCCTCGCCATATCTGCAACGTTTATGAAAATAATTTGGATATCAAGGCCAAAGTCTTGGATGTGCATGTCCTACCTTTGTTTCACGCCTCCATCTTAGATCGACCCTGACGCATGAGGATGATTTAAAAAGTGATTTTTCTCTTCAGTGTGACATGACTATCGACAGCCAAGCTGTGACGATCTTCGCCACCACAATTCAACGAAATAATATGACGTTGGTATGTTGTTTCCAGAACATAACTGAAACTACTTCTTTTCGGATCTCTGACTATTGAAACGACCAATGTTCAGATTGATCACTGCTACCCCGGCATAGCTTCAAGTGGTCAGACAACGAAGAAAGCTGCAACCACAAAGAAACCGAGTGCAAGCGATCCAGAATTGCAGGTGAGTTGCGTATTACAAGGAAAGGGTTTGAAGCGTATATCTGAACGAGGTCTGCGAGTCATATAAGGAGAATTGCCCCTCAATTAGCACAAAAATATGCTTCTTTTTTGCCATGTCGTTAAACACAAGGAGTAGGGGGACCTTGAAGTTACAATGGGATTAGTTGGCCTCTCATACGCCTACGATACGGCAAGAGGCTCGGGGCGCAGTGGGTAGAGGCGCTGCTTCATGTGAGGATGGTTGGGAGTTCGGTGGTACTGCGTTGAGGTATTTTCGCATTTCAACTGACTGGTTGAGATCTGAGGGGTCCTGATCTTTATAAAATTTTCAGGCGTTTTCCGCACATTTTTCCAGCTGTGCAGAGAACAGCTTTCTTGCGACTTGTTCACTACAATCCTGTTTTTAACCAAGAGGCAGTGAGAGTTCATCAGCAGTGATACGTGCTCACAGAGTGCATGAAGCAGAAGAACTGGTCAAGCTCCAGGCTCTTCACGGCTTCTCTCTCTACGTGGACTAATGACCGGGAAAACCATACTGCTCGGATTTTCAGAAACGAAAATGTGGTGTCAGAGGTGGTTGAAGTGTGAAACGAGGTTTGTGGATCCCGCAAATTGACCTAAACTGTCATCGATAGACTCTTTCCCTCATCCTTGCTTGCCACCCGGAAATCAGAGGTCTGCTGAAGGTTTTCTAAAACCTAACACCAGCAAACCTGCTGATGTAAGAGAGTTGATCCATCTGCTCACGCTGAAGTTGGTCCACCGTTAGGCTAGGAGCCTTTGAGGGAAGAAATCAGGCTGATGGAACGGATGATACTACTCAGCATACTCAAGGACTTCGCAGTAGTCAACTAGAAGTTGACGAAAGCGATCAGCTGGGAGTAGTTGAAAAACAAAATGCTGGTTGCTTATGCCTCGTTGAAAGCTGGTTATACGACGTTTTTCTCAATGCCATTGGTCCATGCAGGGAAACAAGCTGTGATGATGCTATAGCTTCTATACGCTGTCAGTATTCTGACCAGTCCTGCTTCATACACTTTCTGCCTGTGTATCACTGATGTTGAACGTTCACACATCATTATGTTGAATAGCTTTCTCATTGCCTTTTGGTTGAAAAACCGATTAGTGATAAACAAAACGCAAGAAGGTTACTCTCCGGAGCATAAAGCTGAAACAATGCAAAGAAAACGACTGAAAATTGTGTAGACATCAGGACCACTCAAATCTCAATTAGTGTCGTGAATTTCGCCACGACCTTTGGAGGACGCAGATTCTCTGCGCCCTCTTGGTTCCGCCGCGCACGCCTGTCGAATACGCAGCATCGAGTCGCTGCGACGAAGTATGAACGCGCGCGCGGGCGTCACCTTCTGCCGTCTGCTGCCGCCCCGGACGGTCGTGTCCGGTCGCCGTCCTCTCTCGTCAACATCCGCTGGACGTCACGGAGTCTGGAGGGAGCTGATTCCACCGCAGTGTAGAGGAGCGCAGGGCTGAAGAAGAGGAGGATCTACCCTGGCATGGACGCCAGGAGGAGGTAACCGCAGGTGCGAGGCGAGGAGCACCGCCTCGCGGGCACATTCCCCAGATACGACCTCGCCGGACCCTAGCGGGCTGCTGTTGTGGATTCCCCTAATGAGTGTAGGCGGGTTGGTTGCGTGACTCGCAGTCATGTGTGTCGTAAGAAGTAGTAATGCGTAGTCAGTAAATCTGTATACCTATATGTGTGCGGGAGCCGCGTGAAGACCGGTGAATGCCGTCATCTTTATTGATCGCAATATTATGTGAGAAGGGGAAGGCGCAGAGACGTGCGGGGAAATAGGCGCAAAGTCGTAGGCGCCAGAGAGCTAAAGTCCATCGCAGTTCCGTCCCAATGGTTCGGCTGGGACAGCAGAGCCCTACCTAATTGGTGCCGCATGGGTAGAAGGAAAGGAAGAAGGAGGAAGGAGAAGGAAGGAGCATTAGCGTGCTGTAAGTCCTCACCGACCTGTCACACACGTGGCCTCAGGTCTGGACCACCGTTACCGATGCCGGTGGCGGCCAGCCCAGAGCACGACAATCAGTATGGAAATGCAAAAATGCCACGAACCGAACAACGACGTCCCTTGCATGATGCAACACATCTATCGACTGCGACCCGGTCCGCCTTCCAGAGCGGGCATCGCGAGCCCATTACTGCGCTCTCTTGGGCGCTGCTGCCGCGACCCCATAGTAACTTCAAGGAACCCTACTGCTTGGGTTTGACTACTTGGCAGAAATGAGACAAACTTATACACGAAATGAGGCGCGGAGTTTCTTCCTATATGACCCGCTTTCTCCGTTCAGACAAACGCTTCAGGCCCTCACTCTTAGTTAAGCTCACAAAACGAGAAAGATTTGCGTAATACGATATTTAACCATTTAATGTTTTTATCAGCAGAAAGGGCATAGGAAGTGCTCTCGAGCTGTCGCACAGCGTTGGTATGTTTTTGTGGACGCAAGCATGGTTGTTTGTTTTGTTTTTATGCACTCGTGCATGTGCTGCGCATATGCGCTTATAGTCAGCAATCCATGGTGGATCATAGGATAGTAGGGTATTTCTTGGTAAAAAGCGTGAAGGACGAGCGGAGAGACTATTTGTGGCTGGGTGTCAAGGACCTTTAAATCCTGTTTCAAGCGAGTCTGTCATAGCAAGGCAATTTAAGATCCAAATACGCTCTAATGGAGTACAAGTAGTATGCGGGGCGCATCCCAAGAGGAATTTATTAACCCCGCCCTATATCCTTTATGAAATAATGTCAAAAGCTTAAGAGTTAACGCCACTTTCCGTGGCAGCAGAAAAATCCGATTTTCGTTCTTCTCGTGGAGCACTATGACTTGTGACTTGAATCCCTAACTTGATAAAAAAGCTGACTTGGAAAGAAGCCGATATTTTGGTGCAATTAGGATAGCGTTATCTGATAGCAGCAGTGATAAGCTATAACGGGACACCTTGAACCAGAGGTGGAGGGTCTTAAAATCATGTATAGAGATTTGCCCAGGGTAGTTGACAGAACAGAGAACTAAGTAGGAGCAAAGCCTATCGATGTTCCCTGAATAGGCTCTTGGTTTGTTGCATCAAAACGTATCGTGTAACTTCGCCTTCCTGCATAACAGAAAAAAAGAAATCCACATGGTCTCAACCCCACGATCTGGCGCCTCGACGAATAGGGGCGCCAACGGCAAGCTCTGATTTTGTTTTCTAGTGGGTTCTTAACGTCCATTTTTTCGGAACACTAACCACTCCTTATAAAGTTCGGATCATGAAAAATAACACAGGTCTGCGATGCATTTGGGGAAGTACTGATATTCTCGAACCGTCGCGAATTTTCTAGGTCACGTTTAAGTGATCATTCCAGCATTGGTGATCTGCTTCCGTTGTAGTTTAACATGGATTCAAGTAAGCAAGCTGGAAAACTACAGCAGAACACGCCGGTGAACACCTGAAAAATGGTGCGAAGATCTGCTGAAAACGCACTGCTCCGGTAAATAAAAGATGCACTCCTCCCCGATACAACTTCAAATAGCACTTAGTTAAATTCATTCGTACAGGAACGTGTAGGGTTTGAAGTAGAATGTTATTTTCGAATGTGTGATCTGTATATGTCGCTTTCACAGAGTTATTTTCCCGTATTTCTTGGAATGCTTTCATAGGAGAATTCTCATCGTGTACAAAAGTGGCGTAAAAGCACCGTTTGATGGCTCACGAGCTACAACTGTCCAATTTTTACAACAGAGAGGTACTTTCTAGTAGGTTTTAATGACAGTGAAACGCAAAGTGTAGAAGTTTTGGCTAGAACTGAAACCGTGACAATGACCGAAACTATAACCGTCAAGTAACTGTTCGAAACAGCATCTACGACAGGACCTGCTCAACACCATCCTGCGTAGTTTACCCTAAAGGGAAAGAAGGGGATTGCATGACATCTGGTGTGGTTTACCTTATGTCATGCAATGAATGTGGGGAGGAGTACGGAGACGGGCAGACCCCTATGTATAAGGGTTAAGGAGCACTTGGATGGCCTTACAAAAGACAACGTCCTGACTCCTTGGGGGAACACAGAGTCCGCTGTTATGCAGGTATGATGCTGCAGGTGTCCACGTCCATCTTGGCCCGAGAAAGTGACATCCCGGCACGCAGGACACTCGAGGCGCTCTGGATCACACCTAGGAATCCTTCGGTCAACCGGTCACCCAAGAACTAGCGCCATTCTTAGATCTCTGCGGGTTTCGATCTACTTGATCTTACCTGCTGGAGTATTTAAATCGGGTGCTCCCAGACTGAAGTTCATTCACCCTCGTTAATTCCAGCTACGGGTGAGCGGTGGTCCTCGACGGCAACCACCTGTCAGTTCGGTCGTCCTCTGCAACTCCCATTTCTGATCCTGTGTTTCTATGAAGATTCCTATATTCCTCTATTATTTTCTCTAAGAAGATTACTCTGTAGGATGAAATTATGTTCGCGCGAGTGGCATTGTGAGTATTTCCGACTTTTCCATGCCCCGAAGAAGGTAAACCTGCCAAACGTCAGCCGAATAAAGCTGTTAGCAATATTGGTCGATAGCTTATTAGGAACATATTAGAATTGGAACTATAACCGCTTGAAGTTAAAAGTTCGGAGGATATTTTTGTTCCGACCGTTGTTGTAATAGCATTTCTTCAGACTCTCGTCGATCAGATGCGGGCAGCAGATGTCGACAAAGCTGGACCGACAGACTACACTCTCGACTGGGGAAACAAGGAATCAGGGAACACGAAGACTAGCACTAACCAGTGCGTTAATTTTAGCGCTGCTTTCATTAAAGGAGATGCAAAAGATCTGTCATTACACCATTGTTCAATGCATTTTACCGATGCTGCGTTGGATTGCGAAACGGTCAAGATCAGCGCTGCAGCTGAACTTTCGCTAGAATATTTTAACTAGATGAAGTCGCACTATACTTTATATTTCTTGAACTTTTGCGCAGACAGGAACTTTTCAGACTTTTCACGTACGTCAATGAGACCCTCTTTGAACGACCAGTTTACTCCACCTTAATCGATATGTTCGACAAGAATCTCTTCACACCAGATGTAAGTCTTGCTTCCAAAAAATTTAAATTATTCAGGAAATGGAATCCACCATGGCAATCATACTAAACAGGCTTCCTTCTTCTAATTATTGGCTCTTCCGAGAAGCAACTGGGTTCTTCTTTCTGCCGTTCTTATTTACGTTTTTAGAAAACTAAATCTGTGTGGATTTCATAATTTCCACTGGCCATGTAAAACCCAAGTCACACAATTTCTTTGCAATAGTTCTTTGTTAAAGAAATACGGGTTACTGAAATACGTGTTACTTTCAAAGCTAGCAATAAGGAGGTCGAAATGTGTTCCTGTGGATTCAAACGTCCTCAAACGGAAGGTGGTGGTCCATTTTTTGGCCCTCCCTAGAGGAGCAAGGGACAATTTCTGTGAACTACCTTTTTTGGGATTTGCAGAATAATTTTTCGGTAGCAATATGAAGCCTCCAACCTACGTTTACGTTCAACATCGGTATCATCGCCAGACGGCCCCGTGACATCATTGGTTTGTCGTAATCAGTGTCTCCGTGAACAAAGTTGTTCGTGAACCCCTCTGAAGTCGTTCTACAGCACTGTTTTCCATTTCACTCAAGCGGCAGAGTTCTTGCGGACACCTTTACTCCTCATCCTCAAACGGTTGAGGTCATGACAAAATCGACATTCTCAACAGAAAATGTACTGAGCTTCTGATCGATTTTGCTCACTTGCCGAAAAGCCTCCCTGTCAGAGCAGAGGTCCCACCATTTCTAGAACCATGTTGATCGTCAACATTTTTTCACACTGCATCTGCACTGCAGCCGTTATCGACTGAACAAAAGAACTACCTAGCCAAAATCAATAATATCGATCGATATTGGTCGCCTGATCGATCGATGCATTCAGTCATCAAAGTCGATAGTATCCAATGAGTTACACATTGTTCGAATCGAAACAACATGGTCTACCCAATGGCATAAGAATCTTATTGGAATATTGTCTTTCCGATCGAATCTTCCCACTTACATCTGTCGGCAATCGTATCCGCGTGACTCGTACACGGATCGGATAAGTGTGGGAGAGAGCCGTTACTACCGGTCAAAAATCGACAATATCGATCGATGTTAGCTAATGATCAAAACTATCCACCTGTTGCCAAGTTGCTATCTGCGACATGTCCTCTTCAACGCGGTGCCTGGCGAACGATGTATGTGACACGTCTTCTGGACCTCGACATGCGTCCTGTGACACGTCCTTTAAAGCTCGACATAAGTCGGACGAGCGTTTGGCATCCTTCGCTGTTGTCGGCTAATTCGTTTATCTATTTTCCACTGTTTCTCAACAACTTCTGAGAAGACGCCAACTGATGGCTCTTAGAGTGTATTTATTATATGATTGGGAACTGCTCCATCGTGTAAATGAATGAACAAAAGCGTTTGAATTTGCACCAAATTCGATCCATTCTGACCATTTTCAACGAGAAACTCTCTGTTGCAAAAAATGCGTTCCACCTTGTATATGATGCGTGAATGCGTGGTAACCGCTGTTGACTGGAAAGGACAGATCTCTTGGAGTTGTACATAGCGGTCCCACTCTTGATACTTTTTCTCAAAGTTGCATTTTCTCCGAGGGAAAATAACAAAATTGATTTTCAAGGTATGCACAGCTGAACCAGCTATGACTGGATTCCGTAAAGCAACAATACAAGCAGTTATGGATACCTGGACTGCTACACCCGTCTTCAATCTGGCCTTCGAGTACCTGAAAAACAAAGGTGCGGATTTTCCTCCATACGGGCCTACATAGTATTTATTGATTAATGTATTCAGGGTATTCTCACGCTACTGACATGGACACGCTAAAGGCATTCCTTTGGAACCTGTGGCTCGGTACATATTCGCGTTGTGGCAGTACCTTGGGAAGTTCTGGTGAGCAAAGTTATCGTGGTTTTTAGTTCCATCATAGTTAGAATGAGGATGCTGTAAATTTTATCTGCAATTCGTGGACGAGTGTAACTGGGAATTGCATAGCAGCGACTGCATCACTCGCGCACGCGCCTTCAGTAATTATTATATTTGGAAGGACGCTGCAAAGAAATGTGTAATTCGAGACATAAGGCGAATTTTTATCCCATAACCCTCCATTTCCCGTTTTCTGAAACGACTTTTTTTGACTTTATACATGTGAAAATGTAGGCATGTGGGACAATAATTATCTTGAGCATTTGCTATACATACTTCCTTTCCTACTGAGAACAAACAGTCGGAGAAGTGGTAGGGGACAACTGCGGCGTGCGCGACGAGAGTCTCTGTTTGGGAAACTTCTGCTCGGAAGTGTCTAGGAAACTGCAAATCCGACTTGATCGTCATCAAGGCGCTCCTCCTACATAAAACTACACTGGCCACCTAAAGGGTCTGCTACACAGGGAAATGCTACAGAAGAAACCAGTGAACGAGGCTACTCAACTGGCTATGGAAATAATTGAACGCTGGAGGGAAGAACTGACTGATGTGATGGGAAGCTCATCTCTCTGATCCAACCAATATGTCGCATGTAGTGGGGTCAGGGACGCGCAGATGACTGCGGTTCCGAACTTCCAGCCACCTTTTCCGAAGAATTAAATTAAAGCTACGCTTAGTAAAAATATTCTTACAATCGTTTTGGATGCCTATGGGTGATTGGGACGCATGTAGCGCAGTCGGAGGAGGTGCCGGCTGTCGCGTGCACCCGATACCAGGTTCCTAGTTTGGATTTCCAGCGAAGGCCAACCAAATCTTCCATCCCTCTGGGGTCAGTGGATTGGTACCAGAATAGTCTGGGAAGAATAAGGTGCTGACTTGTTCACCGGCTGGCCACCGCAAGTCATTGTATGGGCAAATACGCATTCAAATCGCCTCCACGATATCAGGTAGAAGTGGAATGCGTGGCACATCTCAAAGGGGATTGAGTAACGCAGTCCTTTATTCTTTTAATCTTTATGGTTGATTGGTCGTTCTTCCACGTGCTTCGTTGAAAAGCGGCAACTGCTGCGAAGACAGTAAGAAAATGAACTGGAACTATCTATAGAGTCGAGCTTTTTCTGGGCACTGGATTACAGTAAGACGCGATCGTCGTTGCTACTAATACGAAGGATTTCTGCAAGGACCCAACGACGAGACCAATTCTGCAATCGATGGCCTATTCAACATTATACAACCATGGATACCATTTGGGATCAGTCCTTTACAACTTCAGGTTTCTCCACCTGCGGTTTTGAACATAGCACAGCTGCGACCGAGAAAAGCTTCGCCACAGATCTAGGCAACTGATGCCGTATGCCTATTACTTCAAACCGCGACTGTGTCTCGTGTGGGACCACGAAAACCTATGAGAATTTGAGTTTATGAATTTAACTTATTGCAAGATCGTCCATCTCCGCACCCCTGGAAGGCACTTTTTGAGAGAGCGAATTTGGATGTCTTTAGCGCTATTGTTCTATGGTGATGCAAAGGGTGAAATCTGCAGTTGCATGCCTAATATTATATTTGATTACAAGCAAACGTGGTTTTGGTATGCTACGTTCTAGACCATTTCAGTCATTTTGCAGGCTGGGAGCATGTATTCCTCGGTGAGTGGAAAAGTGGCACAGTCGATGGGCAGCACGACTGGGCCAGATATTACCTCCTTCAGAAGGCTGATAAAATCGACTACCACGGCTATTACTCCACCGTTGATGTGGGTTTGCTCATTAACATCCATCCGTGTGTGTCCTCTACGTGTGTGGACCCTTTCAAAAGCGATGCATTATGTTTTCAGAGCCTCACTGGTACATGGCAGTACACATGGGAAAATGAATTGAAGCAAAAAGGCGGATTCCTCATTGGCACCTCCCCAGGTTTGTCAAATCTAGTTGTTTCAATTGTAAGCAGCTAAAAATTATTTGATCGAAAAACTGGACAAGTATAAGAAAAGTGGGTGAAGATCTCTTGCAAGTTCCGGCCTCATGAAGGAGCTCAGCTTCATCTGGTACCATGACGGTGTCTGAAGAAGAGAACTACAACGAGTTGGTAAAAACTCCGGGGTGGTGTGAGATACACAAGAAATGTCTATAAAGATGGGACACACTCACTTGTGTTAACCAGATATTGGCGGATACTCTAGAACAAATTTCAGAAAATAGAAAACAGAAATTCATCATCATCTTCTTCATCAGCGTTTGTCCCTCTTTGTCGGGGGGTCCGCCCTTCTGGTGTCGTGACGCCACCTTTCTCGATCCTGCGCTTAATCAGAGTGGACTCCAGTTACTTTCATGTCCACGTGTGACGTATCGGACCAACGCAGGCCTATCTTGCGGAGGCTGCCTTCCTTCCCACGCAGAACGTGGCCGTACCATCGCAAGCGAGCTTCGCGCATCTTGTCCGCTATCGGCGCGACACCGAACTTCTGCCGAATAGCATTCGTATGTCCTTCCGTCCTGCGCACCATCTTCGCCTCCAGGGTCGGATTTATTAACACTTATATCAAATTAACCGAGAAAATACAGCCGATATCGCAAATATCGCGGCGTAATGCTTCACCATATCGTTTGATAAACCGCGCTATCAGGGATTTTGGCTGTATTTTCTCTGTTAAATTGCTGTAAGTTGTTGACGAATCTGGCCCCAGGACTCTGACACCTTACATGGTATGCGTTACGGTGGAGTACGTAGGACACGGTGCCCAAATAGCCTTCACAGACGAAGTGCAGGGGAAATCGGTGCTTTAGACTGAAATCGTGGAAGTACGGTTTCGCGGTCTGTAATTCCATTGTTATTCCCTGTTTTTCTTTGAGCTTTTTCTAGAAGCAATCTGGCAATCTGACCTGCTGTGCTGCTCATGCTTCTTGTTTCTTGTTTCTCCATGCGTTTCAACTACTTTAACCGTAGGCAAACACTCACGATTAGTGCCGTAGGTCGTTGGGGCGTGCTGATCCAACGGTGCTTATTTTGACTAAATCCGATAAGATTTGAGAATGTCGGGATAGTTCAAAGTGAGGCACTCAAAATGCTAATAACCTTCCGGACAATCCAACAGTAGCTTGTACAGGGTGCGCCAAAATTATGGCGACAGCACATGCGCAAACAATTTGACCTTTTATTCGGAGCGTCTGCTTTTTTTCGTGCTCTTATTGTTTTTATTGAGTCAATTAGTTTATGCTTACCTCAGTCAAACATAACAATAAGCCGTTTTTCAAGATAGTGAAGGGTTCGTGCCACCGTTCTTAAATCATTAAGCTTTGCCGTCAAGGCTTCTCGGCACGCTACATTCACCACCGTCTTGGAGTCCATCAGAGTATTATGAATAGGTCCATCAGACGCTAAGAAGACCTGGGAACCGAGGATGATAGATCCGGACGGGAAAGACACTTATCTGTTACAACTACGGACAACATTAGGAGGGTACGTGAACGAATTCGCAGGAAGCCGGCGCGCTCGGTCCGCCGGTTGTCGGGAAAATGGACATCAGGGAGACGTCGTTGAGAAGAATCTTTCATAAACTGGGACTTAAGGTCTACAAGAAGACCCACGTGCACCTTCCTGGACCTTCAAACAGGAAGGAGTTCCAGCTCACAGAGCAAGAATGCTGCAAGACTGGTGCCAAGGCAACTTTCCGTCATTCACCAGCTTCCACGAGTGGCCAGGCAACTCACCGGATTTGAATCCTATGGATTACACGGTCTGGCCAGCTCTGGAAGCCAAAGCCTGCGAGAAACCTCACCGCCCCGTGGATCCTTTGAAGAAAGGCGTGGGATGAGCTCAACGCGCCTTACTTGCGTGCCGCCGTCGATGCCTTTATCGAATAGAGACCGGTGCAAAATAAAGGTTCACTTCATAAAAAACCTGATCAATCACAAAAGTACCTACAGACAAAGTAAGATTAGTACTTTGTCACGTCAGCTTTGTTGTAGACAACATCAAAAATTCTATTTGGCATACTACTAACAAGGCTATCAATAACAGTTTGCTCTACATTGGTCCATGCATCAAGTATGGCATTCTTCAGATCAGAAACCGAAGTGTAAGTGGTTCCATTTTTGTACACTTTGTGTACAATAATGCTCCACGAGTTCTTTATCGGGTCGAGATCTGGAGAACAACTAGACCACTTCAAAAGTTGAATTCTGTTGGAGTTAAGCCAATCTGTAGTTGACTGTGATACATGTATGGATGCATTGTCTTGCTGGAAAATGAGGTTGTGCCTACGAAATCTTCTGAAATATGGTGGAAGGTAATCTCCGAGTAATTTATGATAGCCTTACTGTTCATCCCACACGAGACGAACTCTAAGGCAGCAAGTCCGTATCCAGAAAACGCGGCCCAAACCATGAGACTTCCACCGCCGAAGTTGCGCCTTTAGAGTACTCGCTCCTCTTTTCTCATATCTCTCCAGTAGTGTCTGTATCAATCGGGGCCATCAAGACTCCATTTCTTTTCATCGAAGAATACCACATAAAAATTGAAAACGCACTTCTGCTTGATGCAGTCTCATCTCACCTCTTTCCAATTCGTGCGCATGTGTGCACGAGCGAAATTGAGCCTGGCGGCCGTCCGTCAAACGAGGAACACGCTTCATAACGTGATGAACAATGTGTGTACTGCGATTCAAGCTTCGTGGTACTGTCCATTTCGACATGGGGAGGTTCAGACGACGTCGGAGGTCCTCCGAGGATCGAGTGCTATTGGAAGCCATCCGAAGCAGACGGCTCTCATCTCTTGCAGACAGCTTCCTTGGACGGTAGCAGCCTTCTTTTTCTGTATTCCTTTTCTGTATGTTTCTGTATTTCTGTCGGATATCAACAAAATTCCAAAAAGAGAAAAATCATCTTCACCAACAACTTCTTCTCCTTGTTCAGTTGTTGATATTCGACAGCTTCCGAACGACATATTATACCAAGCAAAAAAGTTCAACCACAGAGCAGGAGTTTCGGTAAAAATTCGGACGGAAAAGTCCGACGTCCCACTTTGATGACCTAAAAGTCAATAAAGAACAAGTGAGGAAATAGGGCAAACACGAATTCTTGTAGTACAAAACATTGTCTTCTAGACATGAATATATGAATAGCTGCGTAAAAAATTCTTAACCTAAGCGGGAGAAGCAACTGTGCAGGTGGCCACTTTTCATTTTTCACCTTAATGACCTTAAAATTGAAAAAATCCAGTCAAAAAGAAATGTTATGGATTTTCTGATAGAGCAAGTCAATCTATTTCGAATGCTATATAGCACTATGCAAGAGACTGCAGCGAAATCCGCAATGAATCGTGGAAAAAACGGCAGGGACTTATGGGGCAATCTAATAGATTTTGCTTGCTGAAGGATATCCAAACTTACTCTTGACGGGGTAAGACTGCTGCTAGAGGCACCTACATCACAAAGGCTACAAACGGTAAGAAAGCGGAAATTCTGCGGTTTCAGATGCCATATGCAATTCTTGAAAGGGAAAATTCTTAGCGGCGAAAAATCGACCAGAAATTAAGGTAGCAAAATCGGCCATTTCATATGCAACGGGGCAATATAATTTTAGAACGGCTGTTTATATCTATTTGAAAAAAGAGAAATCAAAGAAGGAGTTAAAATATATACAAAGATTGGCGTAAGACCTTCAAAACGGGCCCGGCGCTGTTCGGTTCAATCCAGCGGTCTTGTTTACGTGTAGCGAAGTCTGTGGAATGGTCAGCATTCTACCTTGGCTCCATCTTAGATTGTCAATTCAACCGAATATATATATATATATTTTCAGAAAGACAATATTGTAGCCAACCAATTAAGTTTCCTTCCGCTCCTTCCGAGAACAGAAAGGAGCCTTCATTGTTTATTACCTCCAGTTCTAAGACTGCATCTAACAGCTTTAGGTTGGAGAACACATATACATATTATAGATTTCTTAACATCGTAGAAATTTAGACCTTATAAATCAACATCGTTGAAGCATAAGATGAAAGTTATAAAACATTCGCTGAACAAATACCGATGCTCTCTTCCAGCACGCTTACCCGAAATTAAATAGTATTGAACCTGTTTGGTCTAGAGTTGTGATAAATTACTAAATAGATTTGTATATATTTGCTTGTAAAGAATCGGATGTTAACCGGTGGTCTTAGTGAAGTTACGAAGCTAAAGAGGTCGCTAAATAAGGCAACACCTTTGCCACTAACCATGACACCCCAACATGCAGTACGATGCCACTCGTGGAGGAACCGTTGCGCAACTTGGGCCCAACCTTCTAGGACGAGTTTGTTAATAATCCTGAAGAGATGAAAGCCTTGTCCGATCGCTCGCACATTTGACTCCAGCATTGACTCTGTGCCGAATGCTTCGTTTTCCGCCATACTATTGCACACTATTGAAATCTCGGTTTGCAATGAAAAGGATCACTTTATTTTCAGTGTTCGACTTCTCTCTGCTGACCGTGTGCGCACTTATCCATCCGGGAAGCAACACGTGTAAATTCAGTATCGACGGCCATCCACTTGCTGTCACATCGTACACGCAGACGTGCGCAGCTGGCCTATGCCTCTCGACGGCGTACCCAACTAACTGATTTGGTTACGGCAGTATTTCTGCTATACGCACACACTCGCCGAAAGATCGAGATCGGTTTAGACAGCTGTGTGAATAAATATTGCAAAATAGCACTGTTTTCAACTGATGCAATGAAAAATAGTCTCTACTTTGATGGAAAAGTCCTGTGGGGCAACTTAGCCATGCCTTTCGAAATCCCCACACCGTAAAACCCCATATGTTACGCCGGGGTGTTTCATCCGGGAGATGTATGTCTAGGGTTGTGGCCTGAACCGTACAGGAAATCGATTTATTAGGCTTCTTATGGCACCAGCAGGGGTCGGTCCGTCCGCCTCTGCTGTGCCCGCGCTCCTCTCCGACCCGGCCGCTCGCCAGGTACCACCGAGACCAGAATACTCCGAGCCGACCGCTCGCGACCTTGACACCAGACCAGAATGAGCCCGGCGCGCCTGGGCCCCCTTTATATAGAGTTGCGCGCGGGGAAGGCCGGCCCCCTAAGTGGACACTCGCCGCCCGGCCGCCTCCGAGTGACCTGTGCTGGGCACAGGCGAGGCGGACGGCGATCGATCGATCCCGCTGCTGGGAAAATACAGATACACTGCAATGATGTACGCAAATACAACAGAAAACTACACAGAACAATACAATTAACCTATAAACACATAAATAATACAATGACACATCAAAAAGATCACTACTGCGAGGCCTCGTGCCTCGCCCATCCTTCACACATAAAATATCGAAAGAATTTGAATTGTAAGAGCCGGATGAAATGGATATTAAGGTTTAGGTAATCGATAGACCTGATAATCACGGGCACTGTTCAATACAACACCTTAGTTAAAAAACCTTTATCAACGAACAAGACAATTTACTGACAGATGAAAAAAAAACAGAAGCAGAACACAAATGCACGTTACACAAAATCACGATCCTATCAGGCCCTAACAGACCCGCTGAAGCGCAGTAGTACTACTAAAGAGAACCTAGCTATCACGAGGCGTAGACCCCCTAAGAGACTCACAGGCCGGAAAAACTTATCACCGACAACCTTATCATAGGATACGTTCGCTCACCCTGTTGCCTCTGCGAGATACCTTAGCGAGGACCCGATACCGTGGCGCTGACGAGTATGTCGCAGATGAGACGTACACTAAGGCCTCCTACTCGCAGGCGTCCGAGAAGGTAACGAATCACGAGACACTCACAACGAGCCGCAGTCCACCAGACGCTCACGAAGAGCCAATGAGACGCCACAACGCTCACGAAGAGCTATCGAAACACAGCAACGCTCACGAAGAGCTGAAGACGCTCACCAAGAGCTAACAGGACTCCAAGATGCCACGCAGAGCTAGAAACGCTCACTGAGAGCCAGCAGGGCGCCAGAAGGCTCACCGCGAGCACACAGGACCGTCCCTAAGACACAACCACACCAAAAAACTCTGACCAGCTGGCCTTAACCCTCTTGGCGGGCACTTCCTTTAACCCGCTTCCCGCGCCTTGGCCGTCTCGCCTGGGGCGCGTTTGCCATCACCTATATCGATCCTAGCCTACGCCTCGCCTGTGTTGCTTGGGGCGCGTTTGCCGTCAAGGGGTCGACCACTCCTTACTGAGTCCTGCGCTTCAGGGGTCTGCCCGGATTCGGTGAGTTACTCTTCCGCTTATATTCTAACAGAATGCACTTCCACAAACCGAAACCTGTTACTGTTAGTATATTTGTGTCACACGAGGTTCTTAGGTAAACAACTTTATACCTACGTTCGCCTCTACTGGTCACAGGGCGAACATATGCCCTCAACGGTGGACTTTGGCCTCTGAAGACGACGGAACGTCGAAACGTTAGGCCCTGCTGATCAAAGCTGTCTACCTAAGAATCTCATGTGGCACAAATATTGTAACAGTAACAACCTACTATGCGGGGTTTCAAGAAGAGAGAAGTTGGGAGAAACCTGTTATCCTAATCCCACGAAACCGTGAAATCCATATTCTAGGTGACTACATTATTCCAATAGAAGTAGCATCTCATCGATGCAAGGAGTCCTACTAGAATATATCGTAACCGAAGTGCCTACAACGTCTAGTATTACACATAGTAAATATTGCACATTATACATAGTCCTGCACATCCTTATACGTAGTACTCTTCATACATTAAATGACATCTCGCGGCCTGAAGACCGTAACTTAGAAATGTGCATAGCTGAATATTAAGCATGAAATAAAATGACAACTGAGAACACTTACGAGATGTAAAAGGGATAAGACGTATACGCTAACGAGCGGTCAAACCTCGAATAGCGGTATACGATAGCACATATTAGTTCATCGAGAAGACGGTAAAACAATTGGGCGGCGGCACGTACAAATACAACACAAATGTGAGAAAAGAAATGACAAGGCTGCTTCTGGCCTGAGATGAAGGTCACTGGGAAATGTTCATGGGCCGCGCGACATCGAAGCTGTCTCGCCATTCAACGGAACCATTTGTCTCAACGGTCTTTTTTGCACTGAACCCCAATTTCAAATGTTCAGCGAATACTAGGAAACTAGACCGACCAAGATTCCAGGTAATCAAACCATGGTTCCTCATCAACGTTCATTGACCAATCGCAGCAATCTCAAACTTGGGTAATTAAACCACCTTTATATGTTTATTTTGCGAGCAAAACTAAAGGGAAAAAGCATTTTACTATCGTCAAGGCGTGTTTTGCGTTTCATCAATGGAAAAACGTGATGAGAGGTACCCAAACCCGAACATGGAGTAAATATGGGATAAAACGATAAACTGGATTTAACATAGGAGCAAAAATAGAGGAACAATGAAACTTTTAAGAAAAATTCAGACTCTGCCATATCGCGGCAGCATCTAGACGTACATCTAACTTCACCTCACGGGATTTTGCTAGCAGTCGCTTCTGGGATGGAATGTTAGATAAAGCAAGGAACCAGCGTCTGCTCGCAGAACCCTGAGAGAAATAGTTTTTCATCACGATAAAAGGACCGCGGTGGTTTGAGAAATTTCGTCTTCGAGATATCAGCATTGACGATGCACCCAGAAGCCGCAGACCTGCAGCAATCCTGTATCCATCGCAAACAGTCAGTGATATTGCGGAAGGTCTAGGAGTCAGTAAAACTTCAACCATCTTGGAAAGGTCAAAAAGCTCGAAGTTGGCGCCGCACGATTTGAGTGAACACCAGAAATTGTCGCGTTTGGAAATTCGTTTTTCTTTGCCTCTTCTGAATCAAAACGACCCGTTCTTGGATCGAATCTATTCATCACATGTGATGAAAACTGGGTTCCATGCAATAACTGAAGACGATCTGGATAGTGGGTTTATCTCGACGAGCCCCTAGACACTTCGCAAAGTCGAAATCCCATCAGAAAAACGGTGTGGTGGTTGGCGGCTGGCCTGATTCACTAAAACTTTCTGGAACCAGGCCGAACCATCTCAACAGATTCCTACTGTGTGGGAATCGACGAGATGTACCGAACATTGCGTGAGCTGCAGCTGGCACCGGTCGACAGAAGAGGTCCCATTCTTCTGCAGGACAGGACAGCCCCCTCCCCGACATGTTTCTCAAATCACTATGCGAAAATTGAACGAACCTCACCCTCAATACTCAGCAGAGCTTCCGCCAGCCGATTGCCATCTTTTTAAGCACTTCCAGAATTTCCTCGTTCTGATCGTTATGATCGTTTGAAGTTTACCATTCAAAACCGCCAGAACTTTCCGGTCCACCTAATTGGTTTTCCCGAAAATGATTTTTAATTGCACTCGAAGTAAGAAAATTCAAGTACAATCACGAATTTCTGAGTTTGAGTTAAAGATGGCAACTGAGAACGTTTGAAAGTCTCTACATCTTCTGCCATATGGGAACACCTTGCTTGGCGCTACAAGTTTTTTTTGCAACGGAAAGCATTTAATATGGAGTAGGGTTTTAGAAGGAGTACTACAAACTGAGTTTTACGAATGCAAATCATACTCGGTCTACTGCTTCTTTGTGTTGTCTAGTTTCGCATGGACACAAAACACCATGTGAGGTTAGGATAAATGATAAAGGACGGCGTTACTCAATCCCTTCTGGGATGCGCCAGCGCATTCAACTTCTACGGGATGTCGTGGAGGCGTGTTGAATGCGTATTTGGCCATACAATGACTTGCGGTGGTCAGCCGGTGAACAAGTCAGCGCCTTATTCTTCCCAGACTACTCTGGTACCAGTTCAACGTCGCCGGAGGGATGGAAGGCTTGGTTAGCCTAGGCGGGAAATCCGAACCAGGAGCCTGGTATCGGGTGCACGCGACAGTCGCGCCTCCTCCGACTGCGCTACACGCGCCCATAGCATGTGAAGTTATTCACTAACAAATGCATTATAGTGGCGCTCGAGTGACACATTCGAATAGGTATTGAATGATTTTCGTTTGAATACGAATTTGCGATTAATGAAAATTTCTACGATGCATTGAAATTCGAATAGTTAGAAAAATTGGATTTTCCGAATATAGTCGAGTTCGGACATTCGAAAATTGTGAGCATTCAAAATTTTTCAGGAGCGCGCAATCATTCGAACATTCCACCGGTGCAATCATGCGAGGATTTGAATAAGAAAGTTCTCTTTAACGCTGTAACAACCGGCTACCTCCAATGAGCAACCTTTTCTCAGCTGGTCTTGATATGTATGCTTGTCTAAGACATTCTGAGCTTCTTAGAAAATTTTCCGTTCTCACATTTACGTACTTATTATTCCGCCTCCAGAATGAGTGGCGCGATCTGTTATCGTTTCTTCATGCAGAAGAAGAAAATAGGTTTTTTAGTGTCGAAACACGGTGCTGCCATCCAATTCACACAAACCTGTTGAGAATAGTTACCTTTATTTCGGAGGAATGTTATAAACTGATGTTCAAAACGGCTACGAGGTAACGATGCAAAGTTTTTCGTCAGTCGAACAGGAGTACCCAGCGGGGCATTTGCATTGCGCGCCTTTCTCGTACACGACATGGTTGACGATGTTTCCTCTGAAATTTGCTGTCGTAGTTATGTTCGAAATAATGGTGAAAAGCAATCTCCACCGCTAGCTAAGTAAGAGCACTCCAGCAAACTGCAGGACGTAAATACTGACCTTTTGAGGTCTCACAACAGGTCATGTCCCCAACGCTAGTGAAAGCAACTTATAATTTTATTTACCTTTATCTTATTGTTAGGTGAAGTTACAAGAAACTCTCACTGAAACATGGAATATGGATTATTAGGTCCTACAATTAAGTATCCTTTGCAAATATCTAATTAAGTATCCTTACTCGTTGGTGGTGCATCTCTTAAAGTGGTGAATAGCGTTCTGGATCTGGGGTTCTTAATGACAGAGAATCTCAGTTTTGATAAACACTGCGCTGCATTAGCAAATAAAGCCTTAAATGCAATGCACAATCGGCTCCAATCTCTTTCAACCACGAATTCTACTGTATTACTTCGAGCGTACAAGATTTACATAAGGCCTTTATTGGAATACGAGACTCCAATGTTTAACGCTCCTCTAACCAGGGAAGGGTCTCAGGCGTAGGTCTTAATGGGGGAATTGGATAGTACCGCGAGAAACTCCACCCTTAGTGTAGTAGAAAAACATGTTTCGTTTTTGCTGAGACCTTGAACCGAAAGAGCTACGGGCCCTCGAAATTGGGGGTACAGTATTGCACCGTCATCCGTACCCACCATAGCCTACCATAATCGGCAGAAATTTGAAAAACGGATGCGAAATTTGTGATCAGCATCCTAAATAACCCCCTTGGGCGAGGTTTGGGCGAAAAAATTTTTTCGACCTTTCCTCGACCTCTCCAGTCGTGAAAGTAGTGTCGTGAAAGTCGTGCCTTATGGAGGTCTAAATCCTCTCATTCCTACACATCTCCTACACGTTTATTTCACTCTAAATTGTCAAATGGAGGTTTCTGTGAGCTGTGCTTCACTCACTATTCTCAGCTTCTGATTTATACAATGTTTTGTGTTTTTCAGCGAACGTTAAACGGTGACCTTACAACAGGTACGGGTGAATAGGCTGTCGAGGTCATAATCACCGACTTCGCCCAAACCTTGCCCAGATAGGTTCTTTGGGGTGCTGATTACGAATCTGACATCCGTTTTTCAATTTTCCGTCGATTACGGCAAATTACGGTAGATAAGAATGACTAGGGTCATCGAAGTCATTATCACCGATTTCGCACAAACTTCTTCCAGGAAGGTTATTTCTGATGAGGATCACGAATCTGACATCCGTTTTCCGTGTTACCCTAGAGGATGTTAAATTACAGTAGGTAATGGTGATTAATGGTGAGGCCACCGTTTTCGCCCAAACTTCGCATTGAGTACGAATCTGATACTTATTTGACAATTTAGAGTGAAATAAATATGTAGGAGATGTGTAGGAAGCAAACTGGTAAAGAAGGCGGCAATTATGAAAAATGCAAAAATACTTCATAGCACGGGGGTTGAACACATGACCTAGCACCTGCGCCGCAGCCCTGTACACTGCTGAGCCACCGGCCGCAGACCCTTTCGGCGCGTCCCGTACAACAGCGCGCGCACACGCATGCACGTGAGCTCGTGCTGACGGTGCGCTACTGTACCCCCCCCCCCCCCCCATTCGACAGCCCATATCTCTTTTGATTCAAGGACTCAGCAAAACCGAAGCATGCTTTTCTACTATATGAAGGGGAGTGATTCTCGCAGTACTATCCATTTCCCTCGTTTAGATCTACGCCTGAGACCTTTCCCTGGTAAGGAAAAGCGTTCAAGTGCTTGAGAGTGTTCAGATCAACTTTACCAAAAGGCTCATGATAACACAGTTAGGTTTCTCCTATGATCAGCTACCTAATAGTGCCGATGGGAATCTTAATTTTGGTTTGCAAACCTTGGAATATAGGGGTAATAGGATTGATGCTATTCTTTACAACAAGGTTACACGTTACATGCCAGTATTAAGCCTTCGGATATGATGGCAGCAGGTTGTGCAACACGCGAACTGGTTGGCTCGGATACGATCCTGGTGGGGCCAAGCTCAGCTTGCATGCTTCGTAGAGTAGTGGATGAGAAGAATTGTGTTTCGTGTCACGTCGCGCTTAGAAACTAACGAACAGAAGGTTTGGAACTTTAACTATACATAGTTAGGCCATTTCTTTCTAAAAATTTCCTAGCGTTACTAAAGGAAGCTGCGCGGTACATTTTAGTGGCTCGTCTCATCGACAGCCATAACGGCTGAACGGCCGCATGAATGGCATTGAGGACTCGCGGGAGGAGCGTAGAGGATTCAATTCCCGAGATGTTTCTGCGGTTTGCTAAGTACATATATTCTCTCCATTTTTGCAGACAAAGACCTTTTTCTAGTTTTCGTAGAGCACCGCATTCGCTCTGACAACAAGTTGAACGCGCCTAACACCGCTTTAAGCCTGTTGTCAAATGAGGAAGAGGCTGGTTTTCTCGCTTAGATCTATATCCGTTAAGATCCTTAGAGCCCATTGGCCAAAAACAGGGCAAATATGTTTAGGTCACCATTAGGTGGTATCACCTGTATCACCTGTCGTCCCGTTGATCATCGACTTGCTCGAGCGGGCGCCAACAGCGTCTCCATTCGTCCCTGTCGCGTGCCAGAGTGGTCCAATGGCTCCTCCTCGCTCGAGGGACACGAAGAGCGTCATATCGGTCGTTCAGGGCTTTCACGAAGAAGTCCGACCAACGCGTTGGTGGGCGTCCTGGTGTTCTTTTGACATCCCGCGGAATCCAGTCTGTGACGGCTCTCGTCCAGCGGGTGTCTGCGAATCGCATTACGTGGCCGGCCCACCTAATTTTCGACGACTTGGCCCATGCGACAGCGTCTCTGATCTTCGAACGTCGGCGAAGCTCGGAACTCCGGAGGCCTTCTCTCACTTGCGTGAGTCGTGTCACTCCGAGCATCGTCCTCTCGATTCCACGCTGCGCGACGCTGATCGCGTGTTCATCCTGCTTTCGTATAGCCCAGGTCTCTGAGGCGTATGTTAGGGCAGGAAGAACAGTGGAGTCGAATAGGTGGGCACGGAGTCGGACGTTCTTCGTTTTCTTCACGACTTCTTCGACGCTCTTGAAAGCTCCCCAAGCCGCTCGTTTCCTCCTGCTCAGCTCTGGTGCTAGGTCGTTGGCCATGTTGACTTCGCGACCCAGATACACATAGCTGGAGCATTCGGAGATGTTCGTTCCGTTGAGCGAGAATGGGGCATCAGAAACCCATCCGTTCTTCATGAACATCGTCTTCGTAAGATTCAGCTGCAGTCCAACGCTTCCACATACACGATCGAAGTCGGCCAGCATTCGCTCCGCCTGAGTGATGCTCGGTGTTATGAGCACGATGTCGTCAGCGAAGCGAAGATGGTGCAGTTACCGGCCGTCGACCTTCACTCCCATGTCATCCCATTCTAGTTCGCGCATGACGTTTTCGAGGGTGGCGCTGAAGAGCTTCGGAGATATGGTATCCCCTTGTCGAACCCCTCTCTTCACGTCAATGACGACGTCGTTGTAGAATGGTGAGATCTTGGTCGTGAATCCACTGTACAGCTCTCGAAGGACTCTGATGTACTGAGTAGGAACGCCCTGGGTGAGCAGGGCTTCCATGACCGCTTCAGTCTCGACGGAGTCGAATGCCTTCTTCAGGTCAATGAACGTAAGGCAAAGCGGCAGCTTGTACTCTCGCGACACTTCGATGAGCTTCGTAATGGTGTGTATGTGGTCGATCGTGCTGAATCCTCTCCGAAATCCTGCTTGTTCGCATGGCTGTCCTTCGTCCAGCGTTCTACTAATCCTATTCAGGATGACTCGAGTGAACAGCTTGTAGACTACGGACAGCAGGCAGATCGGGCGATAGTTGCCAATGTCGTGCACGTCTCCCTTCTTGTACAGCAAGACGGTCTTGCTGGTCTTCCACTGAGATGGAACCTTGCATTCGGACAGGTAGCGTGTGAAGAGCCGCGCCAAGGTGTTGATGAACGCTGGCGGGAGGTTCTTCAGGTGTTCAGCTCTGATCCTGTCAGGACCGGGTGCTGTACGTTTCTTCACCGACGAGATGGCGTGTCGGATCTCGGAAGGGAGAACAGAGGGGATGACGTATCCATCCTGCGGAAGATGGCGTAGGGGCAGGTGGACGTGGCTATCGAAGAGATCGGAGTAGAAGTCGTGGATGATCGTCTCCATGGTCCTTCTAGAAGAGGTGACGGTTCCGTCAGGACGTCGGAGAGCGGTCATCTTGGTCTTGAAGCTGGCGAAGTTCCGGCGGGCATTGCGGATGCTCAGCCCTGCCTCTGCTGCTTCAGCCAACACTTCCGCCCTTCTCTCCTTCAGATCTTCCTTTATCGCCGCTCTGCATAGCTTTGCAAGCTCGGACGTCAGTTGATAGTTGCCTGACGCTCGTGCTGCTCCACGTTGGCGTATCAGCTCGAGAGTTTCCGGAGACAGGCGTCTCTTGGTGGTCTTCATGCTCTCGGCTCCCTTAGCACTATCGTGGAGATGGTGCACGAAGCGATCGTATTCCTCGTCGACGTTGTCCATGACGGCATCTTCCCAAAGGCCGACAAGAGAGGTGTAGAGAACCCAGTTGATGGTCGTTCTGGGACTCCTCTTCTTGAACGTCGCGGCCTTCTCTCCTTGACGCGAAAAGCGGAACCTCGCGCGAAGGAGGCGGTGGTCCGATCCCGTGTAGAACTTGGGGACAACGGAGACATCGGTCAGGCAATACTTGCGATTGAAGATGATGTGGTCGATCTCGTTGTGGAACTGGCCACCGGGGGATTCCCAGGTCCATCGTAGGGAGGGAGGCTTCTGGAACTGCGAGTTTCCATGGATGGTCTTGGTCGACATGATAAACTCAGACAGCCTTTCACCTTGCTCGTTCCACTCCAAACCGTGAGTTCCGATGTGAAGTTCTTCCAGCGACCTTCGTGGCCCGATCTTGGCATTGAAGTCGCCGACGATCACCTTGTAGAAGGTGTGATCTTCCTTATAGAACTTCTCCAGCTCCACGTAGAAGGCCTCGACGTCTTCGTCGTCGTAGTCGGATGTTGGGGCATACGCGACGAACACGTATACCATTAGGTGGTATCATAATAAATAGAAATAAAATGGAGAATAAGCAGCACTGGAAGAGATTGAATGGCAATCCTAAAGCATTTATTCAAAAAGGTTTCGACTCCTTCTGGATTATTCGCCGAAAGGAATTTGGTTCAGAAGCAAATAAGAAATGTTAATTTTGCAACCACTCTAAAAACCTCTAACAAATTTGTGCACCGCGGATGTGATTGCTATTTGCTCATTTCATTGAAAATTGATCAAATTCTTGTAACTACTCTACCATGAATAAACTCTGAACAAGGATTTGTTATTCTTATTCTTTTCAGACGACTTCGAATCGCTTTTCAATGTACTCCCTGCCCACCTAATGCGTGTTCTGACATGCTGCATACAATCTGCGCAGACGCGGACACACTACTGTAGCAAGCGGCGCGAAGTTCCTTTATCAAGAGGGAAGAGAGAAGAGGGAAGTCTGTTACCAAACACTATCAGTAGGATGAATCAGAAGGACCTGCTGATGTGAGCTAGGTTAGCGAGCAGTTCAATAGTGTTTGCAATCCCGCCGCTGATCACTCGTGAAAATCATCACCGGCTGGACAGCCTTCGCAACATGCTAACGTGAACAAACACTTGAACAAAGTTGATCACTTGCTGTTGACGCAAGGTCCCCAAAATTTTAAGCCGCCTGCATGCAGCTATAGGCTGCTCTAGTAATATGTTGAAATGATAACGCACCCAGGTTTGTAGCGGCACATAATAATAAAGTTGCCATTCGAGTTACATTTTGTCGCAGCACAACCGAGCCATTCCGTCGTCGCCCAAGCCATCTATAACAGTATGAGGAACCAGAAGAAGAAGAATGGTGAAGAAGAGTCTACCTTGGGGAACCACTGGATGGTGGACCGTAAATGATGTTCCTTGAACGTTACTGCCATTCCGATCCCCTCCACCTTTCTAACCTGCGACCACCACTGTTTCACGCTCTAAACAACGAACGGTCTAACGTTTCGATCTGTGCGAGCGAAACCGCTGCTCGCGACAAATTGAATGCATGTAAAAATGCTCAGCAATACTCCGAAGGAATCATCGTCACCTCTCTCATGGCATCCATTCTATATGGAGTGCTTTGGCTTATATAAACTGAATGCACATTTTCTTCTATTCCTGGACGCGTTGCTGGATCTGAATCACCCCCGATGCAGCCATCTGCATGGGTTTGGGCAGCCTTCTCCAGTTCACAATCGTATCGCTAGAAATATTAGGCAGTAGACACTTAGTTAGTACTACATTCAACACATTGATGTAATGAAAAAATGAACATTTTACCATTTTCCTCATGTTGGCCGCCGGCGGAAGAAGATTTCCATTAATTTTGTCCACCAAACCTTTTGCCAGTTGAGATCTAAATTACTACTGATCGTAGCAACTTTATGATATAAGTGTGCAGTTCCCGTTAATGCTAAAACTGATGACTTGCACCAACCTTCTGTAGTTGTGCATATCAAGGGCTAACGCTCTGATTCTATCAGGCATGCCACCATTGGCAGGACACCACTGATTTAATTCTGAAAATATTTTCGACGTGTTAAAAGATTCTACTCAGCATCATATTGCTGTAGGAATAATACAGCATGGAGTTAGGAAATCTGAAACCTATTTTAATATTATGCTTACCTCCAAGTGTAATACTCATGGTTCGAATCTTATAAAAACAGTCGTGAGGAAGGTTAAAAGTTTTTATCGTATTCTTTGAGAAGAGCATTGCCTTTAAAAAGTGGTCAGAAGAGAAGACAATTTTCGGCAAGGCACGGTTGCAGATTGTTGCGAGATATGTTGCGAGCTAAAGGGCTGGTCTGCTGTTGAGGTTATTCCGCTCCGTTCCTTACAGCAGGACTCTGCTGTGATCGCTTGGCCTGGTGCCAAAAAGTTGTAATGGATCACACCAGTCGCCGGCCGCCACACTGTGACCATTAACGTTTTTTGGTGGAGGTTCGCCTTCGAAAAATGCCAAGGCGTTTCGTCGGCGACCAACCACTGCCCGGGACATTTGTCTTTATCAAGCCGAATCCACACCACATTTCATCACAAGTTATGATTCGTTCCAAAATCGGGTCAGTTTTGTTGCGTAAAAATAGAGAAGAACAAATCTCGGAACGTGAGAATTTCTGCCGCTCACTCAACTCGCGGAGAACCATTTTGCGAGCTTTTTCCCCTTCTGAAGACGTTTCAAGGCATTCGCAACAGCAGTTTTACTGACGTCTAGCTCCTCCGTAATCCCTCGAACTGTTTGGGATGGACCAGCTTCCACCAATTCCTTCAACTCGTCGTCCAGGATTGCTCTGGTCGACCGCAACAGGGGTCATCTTCAATGTTGGAATCTCCGATTCGAAATTGACTGAACCACCGGCGCACAGTGCTTTCTCCAATACTATTAAGCCCTCACACTTGATTGATTTGTCGAGCTGTCTCGGCTGCGGACTGTCCCAATTTGAATTCAAAATAAAATATCGTTCGGAAGTGCTCCTTCGACGCAATTCAATAAGCCCTTCAAGAACAAAAGTAAAACAAAGTTGAAACATAAATTATACAGTCGGATAGAGCAAAAAATTCTGTACAGAAATTAGCGTTAACGCACAATGTGAGTTGGATTTTTGCATAATAGCAGACGAATGAAAAATAGTAACACAAAACGCTGAGAACTTTCCGCATAATCTAACAGCATCAATTTGTTGGCCATTGTTTAAGCTTTACACAAATTAAATTTCAGAAGCTGTTGTTAGGCCTAATCAACTCTTTTATTCTTCTATTCAAAAATAAAGAAATAAAGGAGTTGATTATGCCTTTTTCTCAACAAAAAAAAAACTACAAAATTGTTATACTCGTTCCAGTAGCTGAACTAAAAATAAATTCAAAAAAGTTACAGCAAATATTTCCTGGACAAAAAATTGTTGTACTCTTCTTGAAGCATAAGAGGCTCGTTTCAATTTGGAAGACGTTTAATTTCATTTCAAAATTCTGAGGCTAGCTTATAATTAGAAGAGTTTCCAAATTTGACTTGAAAAGTGTCCAATTCGACCTATAAGATATATATATATATATACGTATAAATATATAACCTTGCGACTAGGGAGACAATTTTAAGAATTATGGAGTCTGTGTGATCTACGCCAACCGAAAAATCCGAAAACCCATTGAATTTGGCAGCATGGATCGATCATGGTGAGCTGCATAAAGTCGGACAGGCCAGTAGGGATTCGTTGGTCATCCAGCCGAATGCAATGTCACTGTAAGGCCCCCCACAGAGTTCTGCGGCAGCGCCTCTGCCCTATGCTTAACCATAGGGCAGAGACGCAGAGCTCGCCGCCGGCGGCGTCCCTGCCCTATCCTTAACCATTGCGGCGAGCGGCGTTGCCGCAGAACCCTGTGGGGGCCTTAAGACATGTTAGATCAGCACAATTATGATCGAAGAAGGCCTCTACATCAGCGCTCGACCTGATGCGTCCAAATATTGGCGTCCGAACTGGTCGAAGATTTGAGCGAAAAATTGCCTAATTACAATATTAGGCTCAGCCTTCCTTCTACGAAGACTGAGCATGAAACACTGTTGATGCTTAGTCGTACTTAGAGGAATCTTCACTTTAACCACTTGAAATTCTGTCATCTCATCAACTGGCTTCCCGATATTTGATACATGGAGTCTCTACATTGTGGATGGCTAGCCAACACATATTTATACTAACTCATTCTGTTATGACATAAACATTTGCAGCCAAACTCGGCGACAGAGAGTGCTTTTTACCAAGGTTCACATGCAGTCTTGACGAATTGCAGCCAGCACGCAAAGGCTCAAAATGGAATCGTAACGCAAATTTTCTAAGCCATTTTCCTTCTTATGGATGAGTGAATTGCAAGCTACCAGGTTTTAGACTGAGGATCCTTCCGTTGAAATAAACGAATTCGGTTAAAGCAGCTGCAGACTCGGTGCATATTTTCCTGCCAAATTTGGTACCAAATGAATTGTCGTAGCCAGTGAAAGGAAATTAAAATTTAAATAGGTTTAAAAGTTTTAATATTCAACTGAGCAGCACTATTTGTGCCTGGGGACATAATTAAGCGAGGCTCGGCGACTGTGTTGGGTCGAGTCACCGTAATTAGGACCCTTCTTAATTGCTGCACTGGTTTTCAGGCTTCCATTCACTTTTTAACGACCATCGCATACCTATTGGTAGGTAGGACGATGTTAGGAGCCCTTGTAAATCTTGGTGAAATAGCCTCTATTTTGAGCAATGTTATCATGAGGCGACGCAGAAAACGCGTTTTAGCGTCGCGAACGTTAATTGGTTGAATTTTTAGCGGCGGTGCTGTATTATATGTACTTCTGACATCGGTATTCACAAGCTCAGTGAAACGGTAATAGCTAACCTTCTCAGCAACTGATGTGTTTTCAGTAGCGATTAAGTTCGTGGAGAACAACTGGTATTTTTCTTACAGAAATTCTCATACTGTGTTAAATTATGGATAAGCAGATTTCTTCTTGAAACGAAAAGCTTTTAAATATTCTTGTTCAAACAACTATATTTTTATCTATCCTGTCAGGGTATCTTAAAAGCGGCTTATCATGGTTGAATAAACGGTCTGTGCCATGCTCATTGAGAAAGAGTAAAAGTGTCGTTGAGAACAAACCTAGTTTTACCCTTACCCTAACAATTTGTTATTTATCGACAAACACTAAAAAACCCCGCAAAAGGTGGTGCTCACTCTGCCTCCAAAATACATAAATTTGAGAAGCACAGGACCGGTTTAATGAAAAGTAAACAAACACAACTGCAGTACTCACATTTGCAAACTCTCGGTAGTTAGGGTCACCATTGTAAGGGTTTTGAAACACTACGCTTTCCACCTGTAGTGACCAATCGCTAACGGAAAAATATGCGACTGTATCATGTCCTAACCTAAAACGACTTTGCTATTTTTCTGTACAAGAAATGGAAAGCGTTGGAGACGTGCCTGCCATAATTCAATGCATAGTTGTTGGGAGCAGCTGGTGTGCTTGTTGGACATTGATCTGCTATTTTCTGAGCTTCTTCCTCCATACTACAGTCCCATATCTGAAATGGAAATTAAGAAGAATTCATGAAGAAGCTCTCGGTGTTTCCTTTTCCACATTTTTTGAAAGGTTATTGGAGAATGGTTTCAGATCAGATTATGCGGTTCACATTCACCCTCTTCAGAACTAGGCTGATGAGAGTCGTATGCATGCCATTTGCCATTGCCCTGATGCCATTCCTTCTCCACTAGACAACCGCACTTAATTGCTTGTCACTGTACCCATCAAACTTGCCGCTAAGTGTAGAGTCCTCGATGGAGAGCCCTGTCATATGAGAAATCGGAGCATTTGTGTTTTTAGGCGCTGCCACGAGTTTGAACTGGTGGACCATAATCATCAAAGAGCCGCATCGATTAGCCAGCAGTTTTCAACACAGTCGGTGGGGAGGTCAGTCATTTTTCAAGCACCCTATGTCCGTCTTTAAAAAGCTATGCTATGACGGGTGTTTAGTTGTACTGAAGGAACAGCATCACATTACAATATGGAGCTACTGAAGACCACAAAGTAGCGGATGGGCTCACGGTTGTAAGTATTAAGTGTGTAAGTATAATAGTTGGCGCGTCTTTCTTCAGCAGTTCATTATTGTTGTTCTAGGGTAATGGACACTAAGCACATGATAAGTGCGCGTAATGCATGACTGAAAAAGGGCGGCTGTGTGCAACGTCGACGGGTGATTTCGTATTGTGTTCGTTTTCGAGCGCTATAGGTTGTCCAATTCTTACCGGCCAATACATATTTTCTGCCTTGCGGAGAAATACGCCCGTTTGATCTTGAAGTACACCTCTCGCAAGATCCTGTCGAAATCCATAATTCTGTCTATTCGTTTCGTCTCTCTGTTCTTCATTCATTGTCGAAGTGCTGCTACAGCCATACGCTGGAATGACATTGACAACAGAGCTCGTTCTGAAGGTTACCACTGAGCGTTAGTTGGAAATAAAAGTAAAAGTAACAAAGATCTTAATGGGGAACTGTGAAAGTCTGTGTGCAAGCCGAACCTGAAGCAGTCACAAATATAAAGGTGGTTCTGCAGCCTTCATTTCACTGGTGAAGAGCTTTACCCCATGCAAGAATTTTCCGCAGGAAACACTCTGGGAATGGCCGTAAAAGCGTGTCTGGCGCGGCATGGTTGAGGAAACTCAAAACGAAGCAGCAGGCTACAAAAACGACCCTAGGTAAAGGCTAGACGAGAATGGGTAGTCTATCGGCATACGTTTGCTTTGCGATCTTTATTAATCTGAAGAAGCGCCTCAATGAGAACTGTATTAGGTTGGACGGGAATTTCTGGTGGTTTTTGTGCAACCGTTTCTAGTACGAAACTCTTCGCTCCATCTGAAAAAAATAACTCCTGTTTTTGCGTTTCAGTTGCGTTTCATCGAACGTTTATTCAAGCATGTCGGCTAATCAAAAATGTGTAGAGGACGAATAATGTTGGAGAAAGGACCGTGCGACGGAGGTCCGAGAAATGTCGTTCTGGAGATGAAGGTGCAACCATGACATTGCAATATGAAGAGGCGGACCTATAGCTACTCAGAACGACAGTTTGGAGGCCTTCGTGAAAGCTGATCCATTGCAAACAATGCGTGAGATTGCGGAAGGAGTCAGTAAAACTGCTGTTACAGATAGTTGGAAACACCTTGTTCTCGCCTCAGTGAGTATGAAGAAAGCTATGATCGCCTGAAGTGGACCAGTCAAAACCGCCAGAGCATTTCGGCCAACTTGAAGTTGCGCTCCATTCTCGCTCATATTTTTTAAAAAGTTTTTATGTTTTGTTTTTGAAGCTAAACCGAGCTCCAGCGAGCTCCACTCAGGCGAGATTGTCTTTATCACTGAAACTTGGTTAAAATTGAGGAACTTCTGTGAAGTTGCTGGTAATCCTTCCTTCGGAGTTACAAAATAGAGAGAGCTGTCCGAGAACCCCCTAGGTGATATATTATATTCTTTCTAACGAGAAAACATTTCTGCATGCATGTTAAACATCAATTTTTCCTTAAACTAGATGTTTTTGAGCGGAGAGGCGGTCACTTTTCTTAGTATCTCTTTTCGAAGAATCCTTCTAGCACATCCTCACCTAACTCATTGAAGTCGGACGACGACAGTCATATCAGGCGAATTTCTAGACTTTCAGCTACTAGTGGAACTATGACAACTCAGGGTGAACCATAAGTCCTGCAACAAAAACATAGGCGTATAAAAAGGCTGGGAATGGTTTCTAGATGATGGTGCAAAGGCCTATAAGGGCTACTCCTAGATTGCTCAGAGCACGGACCACTCCTGAATTGATAAGAGCTTTCAAGGGCCGGATTCATCAACGATTACAGAGATTTAACAGAGAAATTACAGCGGAAACTCCTGAAGAAAAAACGCGAATTAACGCGACTTATCAACAAGCGATATGGTGAAATTTTAGCATTATCAGGATTTCCGCTGTAATTTCTCTGTCAAATCTCTGTAAGTCGTTGATGGATCCGGTCCCAGATCGTGTGGGTAGCCTTACAGCCGACGCTGCAGCGCCTCTTGCGGAATTTTATTCCTTATTTGTTCCAAAGAAGATATTGGACCATAGGTTTTCTATGCCATCTAGATCAGAATTTTCCTTTAACATGGTGAATGACGATGATCTAAAATCTATAGATGCAGGAGTTTCGCAGCTAGCCCTTTGCAGGTTTGATGATCGGCAGATGGACGGAAGCCCGCTATCGTGTCCTTTTCTTCTTGCTGCTGGAATAATCGCTTCTCCGGAAGTGCATTTTGCGTGCAAACAGCATGCTTAAGTCCCAACAATATGGTTTTGTATTTTTGTGCCCATTGAGCAAACATTTTTACTGATTTTCACTCTTTTGACACAAAAACAGAGGGTGAGGGGAGATATTTTGGAAACTTGGGCAAGACGATATAGAGATCTATTCATCCAATGATCACTATTGGGAAGGTTCTAAATTTCCCTACACTTTACCATAATACCGAGTATTCCACCACCAATCCCCAGAAAATTTGCCGCATCGGAATGGGAGTGATCTACCGCGGACCAGAGGATGATTTTCGGTAGTCTTACGTGAGAGCGCACTACTTTCTAATAGGAGTAGCTACAGCCACAATAATGGCAAGTACTATAGCACTAAGCATATGCTACGTAACAGCTGATATGTGGTTCTACGCAATTGAAAAATGACTCCTAAGCAGGTCGCTTAATTTTGTGCCAGGGCCTACGGTTTGCGCTGTTCACCGTGACTTCAATGAATATCGATTACAGCGCTCTCGCTCTGTTCGACATCATCAGATTTTTTGAAGCTGGCTACCCAGTCCAGGTTTAGCTAGATGATAAATGAATCCAAACACGGTAGACTAGGCGTATACTCAGTATATCTTCCGTTGTCTCAGTGTAACTTTACCTCATGCTCCTCATGCTTCTTCCAGCCTCAGCATCTTGTGTTTCTTATTGAATTCCGTTCGCGAACAAGGAAACTTTTTGTTCCGGATTTCCGATTTTCAAGCACCAAATATCGTTCATTAAACTTAAAGTTAATTGGAGTTGACTGCTTGCTTAAAATCTGACTGAAGCTACTTTAGAGTTCGCAGCGCGTCGCACGATAAAAAATGAGTAGCGAGGGATTAATCAGTAGCAAATCGCCGCATGCACACAATTTTTTTCAAATCAGGACTTTTTGGTGGGAGGTGTAATTGGAGCAACTTGTTTCCCAAACACCAGCTTTCGCAATCCCTCAACCATGGCTTACTTTGTTGGTGCGCCAAGCTGTCAGGCGTGCTTTTGAACTGCGCCATGCACAATGCATACAAAATCGACAGAAATAATTGAGTGGGCGAACCATTTTTACAATGCGTCTGTCATCGCATTGAAGGGAATTTGAACAACTAAAATCTTAAAATTCTTTCTACGTCTTAAAAAAACTTTTCAGCATTCGATATAAAGCTTTCGGTTAATCTACTCATGTGGTACTCTTAATGTCATGGTGGAGTGCGCCGTTCACAGTGCATGCAGAACCGACACAAACAATTGAGTGTGCGAACGATGACTTCATTTCGTTTTTTGAACGAAAAGCCGAGCCTCAACGAACATGCGGATGTGTTTAAAATCACTGTAGCTTGAATCTGTGTAGAAAAATGGTGGGGTTGTCCCTTCAACCTAAAATGGGCACAAAAGTTTGTCGCGCAAACTTTTTCGGAGCGCAATTACCCTACAAGGTTAGAGTCTTCAAGGTTGAAAAATACCATCTTTAGAAGATGTTGAGTGCTCTAACACATTCGTAGGCATAATATGAGTTTGGAAAGTGGGAAATTACAGCATAATAAAATCGTACCCGTCCGCTGTATGGGCGTTCAGCAATTAAATCCAATCTTATAACGGGATCTCTTCATCTAAAGAATGAGAAGAGAGCCCTTATGCTAGCACTACAAGGGTTCCTTCTTAAATGCTTTAGCTTATGTGTAACGTTCACATGTGGCTGGTTAGTTAATTTCTTCTTTTGTCTATTTCGAGTTCATCACATCTACTTTGTTTCAACTTACGTACATAATGGAGTATATTGTGACCTATGTGATGAGAAAAATAAATCGAACAAAACTGTAGTTCAAAGCTCACGCTTCTGATATCCGTCAGCATCACTTAGATTGAAAACCTTAATAAAATTCATTAAGCGCTTCCAACGCAGTATGTGAATGAAAGGAACTCTAACAAAAGCATACCGCTGAGTAAAGCAGTAGCGTTGATATAAAAAAGGCCAACATTGTCACCTGGAAACATACAACAGCAGACCCGCCGGCTTTATATTCTTCATGCTTACGTGACCAAATGGAACGGTATTGTCCTAGCCTGTACAAAGGCTTAATACCGTAATTGAATGTGGTCGCGTGAAACGTGACAATGATTTCTGGGTCCTTCCTTGACATTAGTGGGCGCGTGTAGCGCAGTCGGAGGAGGCGCGACTGTCGCGTGCACCCGATACCAGGTTCCTGGTTCGGATTTCCCGCCCAGGCCAACCAAGCCTTCCATCCCTCCGGGGTAGGTGAATTGGTACCAGACTTGTCTGGGAAGGATAGAGCGCTGACTTGTTCATCGGCTGGTCACCGCATGTCATTGTATGGCCAAATACGCATTCATGTCGCCTCCACGACATCCCGTAGAAGTAGAATGCGCTGGCGCATCCCAGAAAGGATTGAGTAACGCCGTCCTTTATCCTTATCCTTATCCTTGACATTGGAATCAGTGCTGCGAGCCGGATCGGTGAGTCTGCTCTTATGGGTGATTTAGCAGTCCAAGTATAAGACATCATGACTCAACGTTGTTGGAATTTATGTTAATAATGTAGTTTGGATAGTCTAAGTGGCATCGATAGAAATCGTTCATATAAATAGCGTTTTGCTGGTGGCGATGTCTGTTCCTCCACGTGGTGCCACTGGAAACTGCTCGCTGGGCGAGCTAAGCTAATCACGGACATTCGAATGCAGGCGACAGGCCCTGTGACAGGCCAGCCTACGAAGATCCATGTCACATCACATAGTGTATGAATAGTCATGTTTTTCGAGATTGTGCTACGGCGTCCGCGGGAGCCGACGCGCACTCGCAGAGCCCGGCGAGTGCGGAAAGTATGCGAGGGCCCTGATGCGAGGGCCCTGCCCCTGATGCGAAGACGGCATCGAGGGGCAACTGAGCTAGTCCGAAAGTCCCGTAACGTAAGCAGGACCCGCGTACCAACACTAAATGTGGGTACGTCGACGGGCCGCTCGTGCGAGTTGGTTGAAGCACTGGAGCGAAGAAGAGTTGATTTCTGTGCGGTGCAGGAGAAGAGGTGGTCCTGCAGCAAGTCCAGGGACATAGGACGTGGCTTCAAGCCCGTTCTATATGGAAGTCTCAGGACCACCAGTGGTGTCGGAATAATCGTCTCCGAACGATTTCGTGACTCGATTGTAAGCGTCGGGCGTTTTGACGATCGATTGATGAAGATCGTTGTCGCCGCTAAGGAGCGACTCTATCACTTCTTCTCTGCGTATGCTCCGCAGACTAGCTGCTACGATCAAGCCAAGGATGAGTTTTAGAGCCTGCTTGGTGAGAAGACAGCAGATGTACCGCCGAAAGATGTCATCATAGTCGCTGGTGACATTAATGGGCACGTAGGTGCTGCGAAGGATGGGTACAGCTGTCATGGTGGTTTCGGATACGGGTCGCATAACGCCGATGGTGAGCGTATTCTTGAGTATGCGGAATCGCATAATCTCACTATTGTGAACACCGTTTTCCGAAGACGCGACTCCCAACGACTATAGTGGGAGCGCCAAGTCTCAGATAGACTTTGTCCTTGTGAAGGATCGCGACCGGAGCATTGTCACAGACGCGAAGATCGTGCCGTATGAGACGGTCGCCCCACAGCATCGAACGCTGATTTGCACCCTAAAGATCGCCCCTCCTAGGCTGAAGCACGTCGAGCAATGCGGTGCTGCAAGAATCAAGTGGTGGCGAATGAGAGAGAAGGAAGCAGCTGTGATTTCTCGCGTGCGGTTGCCGACAGTCACGACTGTCGACGAAACTTGGAAGAGAGCAACCGACACGATACGTCAAGCTGCAAGATTGGAACTTGGCACTACGAAGCCTGGACGACGCAAAGTCGACAAGCAGACATGGCTGTGGACAGGTGACGTGAAAGCAAAAGTGCGAGAGAAGAAGGCGCTTTATCACGTGTTTCTCAGCGACAAGACAGCCGATAACTGGCGGAAGTACCAAGAAACGAGGAAAGCTGCAAAGAAGGCCGTGGCTGTTGCGAAAGCCACTCATTATAGTGATGTCAACGAAAAGCTCGCGTCGCGCGATGGTGAGCGGTATTTGTACCGACTTGCTAAAACCCGCTGTCGCCAAACCGAGGATATTGAAAAGTTCTTTGGCATCAATGATGAGAGCGGCCATCTTCTGACAGACCGCAAAAAGGCGCTGAAGCGATGGCGTGATTTTTTGAGGAAATTTCCACTATGGAATTTCCTCACCCGGCCATCCCTTCTGTGGGTTCTGTTCACGGTCCCGTTCACAAGATTACCGTGGAGGAAACAGAAACGGCTCTGAAGAAGATGAAGCCATACAAGGCGACAGGCCGGATGATCTGGCAGTCGATGTTTGGAAGTCGAAGTTCTGGTACCCTGCTGAGTGGTTGACTGAGTTCTTCATCCAGGTAGTAAAGGAGAAAAAAGTACCGGAGTGTTGGCACAACAGTACGACGATTCCCATTTGGAAGAAGAAGGGCAGTCCTGCAGACTGCTTCAATTACCGTCCGATTCGCTTGCTCTCGCACAGCATGAAGATCTTCGAGCGAATCCTCGATAGACGAATCCGTGAAATCGTCAAGCTCTCCGACAACCAGTGCGGCTTTGTGTCTGGTTGTGGGACCATTGATGCTATACACGCAGCCCGACTTCTGGTGGAGAAGCATAGCGAGAAACAGAAGCCGGTGCATATCGCCTTTCTCGACTTAGAGAAGGCTTTCGACCGCGTACCGCGTGAGGTTATATGGTACGCCTTACGACAACACAACGTACCTGAGGAACGTAGAGTGGGTGCGGATGCTCTACTCTTGCCCAAAGAGTAGAGTGCAAGCTGCAGCTGGAACCACAATGGAGTTTCCCATCTCTGTTGGGGAGCACCAGGGTTCTGTGCTTTCTCCACTCCTCTTTGTTGTCGTCATGGATGCCATTACGAGAGACCTTCAGAAGCCTGTCCCATGGACGTTGCTTTATGCTGATGACGTAATGCTCGCTAGCGAAGATAATAATGAATTCGAGCGGCAAGTGCAAGCTTGGTGCGACCGCTTGGCGACGTTCGCACTCAGATTGAACGTGAAGAAGACCGAGTATTTAACGACGGACGTTACCGAGTCCGCCTTCATTAAGATTGACGGCACTAAGCTTGCACGCATTTCGGTGTTCAAATACCTGGGATCAGCAATAGCGTCTGACGGCAGTCTGATGGTTGAAGTGCTGCTTGGTCCAAGTGGCGTTCCCTGACTGGTGTGCTCTGCGATAGAAAGATACCAGAGCACCTGAAGTCAAAGATCTACAGAGCAGTCGTGAGGACAGTAGCAATGTACGGCGCTGAGTGTTGGCCTGTGACTAAAGAAGTTGAAACGCGCCTCAGCGTCATGGAGACGAAGATGCTGCGCTGGACGGCTGGAGTCAGCGCATGAACCGCATCCGAAATGAAGCTATTCGGCAGAAGTTCGGTGTCGCGCCGATAGCCGACAAGATGCGCGAAGCTCGCTTGCGATGGTACGGCCACTTTCTGCGTGGGAAAGAAGACGGCGTCCGCAAGATAGGCCTTGAGTTGGAAGTGTCAGGAAAGCGGCCTAGAGGACGCCCGAAGCAGCGTTGGTCCGATACTTTACACATGGATATGAAAGTAACTGGCGTCCACCCTGATGAAGCACAGGATCGAGAAATATGTCGTCACGACACCAGAAGAGCGGACCCCGCTATGAAGCGGGACAAACGCTGAAAAAGAAGAAGAAGAAGAAATAGCGCTTTGCCCAACAAAATGTGTGCTGTTTAAAACACATGGCAATATCTAGGCGAGCGCTATCCCATTTCTCCTGGTAATAATATCTGCTATAATGACGATTAACATGAACCTCTGCGAATATGTTTCTACAGACGATGAAACGCCAAAAGCTTGTGCTCCTAACTTTTCAATTCGCAGACACGTATTAGCACAAGCATATTAGAATTTGACTTCGTAATAATGAAGCTCGACGTGGTCAATTGTTTGTTGACAACGTTCGGGCTTTAAGCCCTTCTTCAGGCCTAAAGACAGTAACATTGCACATCTGTACAACAACATTATTCTCTCAAATGGTGAAATTTATAGGCAGACGGGAATCACAGGGAGGAGGGACCAGGGATGTTCAGTGGTGCGTTTGGTCTCAAATGAAGCGCAACGGTCTTTGGGGTACTTATATATCATAGTGTAGGTGACTGCTCTCTCATACTTCCGTCAGCTGTTCAGGCAGCATACCCTTATAAAGTGACAAGCCTCATTGCATTCTTCATTTCCTCTCTCCGATTTCTTGGTGGTTCCCAGTGCTTCATCTCCAGCGCTTCCTTGAGCTTCCTCTCCACCGGATCTTTCAGATTCCTGTGGGGAATAGAAACTCGCAGTCGCGGCAGCGGATCACGTGTCTGCTTTAGGGTGCGGTGTTTCAATAATGGTTTGTCTGGGTAGCTTTGAGAGCTACGAAGAGCTCTCAGATGTTCGTCCATTCTTTTTCCTAGTGGTCTTCTTGTCTCGCCAACGTAGAATTCTTCGCAGGATGTGCAGACCACTTTGTGAACCACGCCAGTAATGTTTCACACTAATGTTTTGTGTTTTCCTTAGCAGATCAAACAATCTGTACTTTCACACTGATTCTCATATAAACGCGAAGCTGTAAGTAGGAGACGTAAGGACGAAAGTGGTCGGAACATGAGGCTTATAGAGAGCCTCAATCATTTTTTTACAATGCAGTTCACGTCCAAAGCGAAGGAATCCGTGATGAAAGGGATGGTTAAAGGAGAGCCGCCAGGTAATCGTTGAGGTTTCCAACAACGACATTCCCTTGAGCCATATCCGTTTTGCCGCAGAATTTTTCATGCTTCATCATCGACGTTTCTTGGGCTCGAAGATGTTAGTGCAGTAGATGTGGCTATCGTAGGATAAACCGTATTCTGTTTCATATACGTAGATGGCAACTTCCTGCATGTACAGGAATGTTATGAGATGCCGGTTTCCTAAATCACATACTACTTATTTGACCCTCTGATATTCTTACTTTCGTATCCAGAAACGGGAGAAATCGTTCTGACCCTGGAGCTTCTGAGGTTAGCTTGATCGTTGGAAACGCTGAATTCAGCCGTCTAAGTGTCTGCCGTAGTGTTGCCGACGATTTTCCCACGACGAATATTCATCGCCCGAAGTATAGCACTCGTGCAGACAAGGCCGGCCGCTCAATGCAATCCATAAATATAATCGCTTGCAGCGGTGCCAACCTGCTTCCTATTGCAAGACCTCGTGTTTGCTTGAAGAACACATTTCGAAGCCGGAATGGATTCACTCGACCACGCTTCGCAGCAACTCCTCTACATCTTCTCTGCTTAGCCCGAAAAATGAGGTATCAACCTTCGTGTACAGGGCATTTACGTCAAAGCTCTGATAATCCATCGTCGTTCACCACGAAAGTTGCACTGCCTAAGTTGTGCGAAAAGTTTGTACGTTTCGTAGGTAAAACGAACTGAAATCGAAGACCTAAGGACCAAAAACATCAACTTTTCGTGCTAAACAGAGATGTGGAGGAGTTGCTGCGAAGCGTGGTCGACAACACTACGGCATACACTTAGACGGCTGAATTCAGCGTTTCCAATGATCAAGCTAACATCAGAAGATCCAGGGCCAGACGGATTTCTCCTGTTTCTGAATACGAAAATAAGAATATCAGAGGGTCAAGTAAATAGTACGTGGTATAGGATATCGGTATCTCATAACATTCTTGTGCATTCAAGAAGTTGGCATCCTACGTATATGAAACATATTCTATTCGTAGGTCCTCCATTGGTGCTTATTATGCTTATTATGGGTCGAATCTAGAGATCCAAAGCGGTGCATGACGTTAGCATTTCAGCTTGGAGCCTGTGCGTTTCAGTCAACCATTTCTGAGCGTTCACGTCTACCTTAAAAAAAGGGTTCTACAAAACTAGGTGGAACCGCGAACCTAGCAGTAAGGATGTTCTAATTAACTACCAGTCCGCTCATCCCATCAAATCAAAGCTGGCTATCACCGGGAACATGCTTAGAACTTCAAGAATGGTTTCCTCCACCAATCAGAACAAATTTAACTAGATGGATTTAGCCCGTCAGATTGCTCCTTCCAACGGACTCACTTTAGGGCCTAAAAACGGCCTTCTACTGGGAGGCAGTTCGTAGCCAATGCCCAAGACGACGATAAAATTCCATTTTGTCTTCCCTACATCTCGAATGCTTTGAGCACAGCGGTGCGAGCAACCTTACGTAGGTATGACCTGGACCGTCTGGTTAGAGTGGTGGAAATTCCATCACCTAACTTGAAACCACAGCAGGTGCGCAATCGAATGTACGACCGCCTATGAAATACGCCAAACTGTTCAGTTTCTCCACCCAGGTGAGAAGGAGACTGCATGACCTCCTGCGTAATCTACCTCGTCGCATGTGAGGTCTGTGGAGCCGAGTACATAGGGGAAACTGGGCGACCCCTGTGTCTGAGAATTAAAAACACCTAGATGGACTGAGGAGGTCAGGTTTGGCGACATGGAGTGAGATTTGGTGACCCCACTTAGTGCGCACAGGATGGAGGGTCATTCCGGAGAATAAAGATATTGGCCCGAGAACCCAGGACTTCAGCACGCAAGACGTTAGAGGCGTTTTGGATAACTGCGAAAAGTCCAAAACTGAATCGAAAGGATAAGTGCCTTGCCATCACTAATGAGCTCTCAGCTTTCCTTGACCTCTGTAGACTTTGCACGCAACGTCTTCAAGACACGAGGGCTTCTCGCCGGTCTATCAGACTACCACCTCCACGTTGCGCGAGGAGGTGGCCTGCCATTAGGTCGTTTCCATCCCATTAGGTGAGCATTTCCTGCGCCTACGTGTTGCACAAAACTAGGTAACGATTGGCCGAATTTTGTCTAGCTTGAAAAGGCAGTTGGGACCAGTTGGATCACTATGGTCTTTAATTTTTCCAGGCTCTGACGAAGGCGAATAGACGAAACGTCAGCCGAATAAACGACTGCCGTCTTGAAATAGAGAACTTACACATAGTAGGATCCAAGAGCTTATGGAAGCGTCTAAATTCCTTGTTTACTGGAACACGAATTTTTTTCTGCTCATGAGGTACAAACAAAAAGTTTACAAGACACAATCTGGGGCGGATTCATCAACGAGTTACAGCAATTTAACAGAGAAAATACAGCCGAAATTCCCGGAAGCATGGCGAAATTTTTCACCATATCGCTTGATGAGTCGCGCTATCAGGGATTTCGGCTGTATTTGCTCTGATATATTGCTGTAAGTCGTTGTTGAATTCGTCCACTGCTTGAGCCACTGTAGCTTGTAGGTCACTTCCAACCGATGATTTTTGGAATTGGTGGCTGACAACCCATGGAAAGTTACAGTTCCAGAAGCTCCTCGCCCTAAGATGGATCCGGGAATCCCCGGTGGCCAGTTCAACAACGAGATCGAGCACACCATATTCAACCGTAAGTATTGCCTGACCGACGTCTCCGTTGTCCTCAAGTTTTACACGGGACCGGACCACCGCCTCCTTCGCGCGAGGCTCCGCTTTTCGCGTTAAGGACAGAAGGCCGCAAACTTCAAGAAGAGGAGCCCCAGAACAACCATCACCTGGGACCTTTAACCTTTCTTGCTGGCCCTTGCGAAGACACCGTCACGTGTGAAGAATACGAACTCTTCGTGCACCATCTCCGCGATACTTCTGAGAGAGTCAAGAGTTTGAAGGCCACTAAGAGACGTCTGTTTCCAGAAACTCTCGAGCTAATACGCAAGCGCAGAGCAGCACGGGCATCAGGCAACTACCAACTCACGTCCGAGCTTATTACCATGCAGCTATGGTAAGCTATGCAGAGCGGCGATAAAGGAGAAGCTTAGGGAGAGAAGGAAGGAAGTGTTGGCTGAAGCAGCAGAGGCAGGGTTGAGCATCTGCAATGCCCGTCGGAACTTCGTCAACTTGCCCCCCCCCCATCCCCAAACTTCCCCCAACACACTCCTCCAGCACCGCATCTCCAGGCGCGTTTGGTGACGTGTTCGCACGTCTACTGAATCGCCATGGACGTTGGGCAACGTGTTCGGAACGTCTACTGAATCAGCATGTTTGGCACGTCTACTGAATCAACGTGTTCGGCACGTCTACTGAATCAACGTGTTCCGCACGTCTACTCAATCAACGTGTTCGGCACGTCTACTGAGTCGCCAGGCACGTTGCACATATACAACCCCCCCCCCCCCTTCCCCCCCCCCCCTCCCAACACTTTCCCCAACACACTCTTCCAGCACTCCTGTGCAAACAAGCAAACATACAGACAGACAGACAAACGTCGGTTCTCGCCTATATATAGTAGGATAATAACAAAGGATAAGGAGTAGGAACAAATAGTAATAAAAGTTATTATTATTCGTTGATACTCCCAGCTGTTTGTTATTGTATACATATAATTATCCACAACTACTAATTATTATCTAATCTCATTTATTCTTTTGTACCATCATTCATTATTACGATTTATTATTTGGAACTTCTTTTTCTTCTTCTCTTCAGCATTTGTCCCACCTCGTAGCGGGGTCCGCAGTTCTGGTGTCATTACACCACCTTTTCCGATCCAGATCAGGGCGAACAACCGTAATCTTCAACTCCATCGCCTCCATGAAGCTGAGGCGCGTTTCAGTTTTCTTGGTCGCAGGCCAGCACTCAGCCCCGTGCGTTGCTATAGGCTGGACGACTACACTGTAGATCTTCGACTTCAGCTGCTCTGGTATCTTCCTGTCGCAGAGCACGCCAGTCAACGAGCGCCACCTGGAAAAGTGGACTTTCCATCTCTCCGTACTGAACTCGAAATAGTACAGAGTGATGAAAAGTACGTACTCCGTACTGTACTTTTCATCACTCTGTACTATTTCGCCCAATCTTCCTCCATCCGAGGGTGACGTAACAGCCTCTCGGCTGCTATCTTAAGGCTCTGACGAAGGGGGTTGCGCCGAAATGTTAGCCGTAAAGATATATTAACAATCTTGGCCTCATGCTCAAAGCAATTTTACATTTTATATTTAACATTCATTCTACCAAGATTCATAGACGGTCGGACGTGGAATATAATCTGTACTGATTTCTACTGGAAAGCTTAGCCCCTGCCATCGCAATCAGGCTGCCCATACTTTGGTGTAGTACTGCTTACACTATCCAGAGCACTTGACGCCTGAAGTGGTGTCTGCGTTCTATAAGCTGAACCACTTCTCAGTGATGCTTGAAACTCAACAGATGAAGGAGAACAGGCACTTCCAAGATTACATATGTATGTCGGTAGCGTTAATAAGATGCCTACACAATATCAAATATTTGCTCCTTGACTTTCCCACAGTTGCTGCTGTTATCACCCATCTTTTTGCCGTTGATAGAATTATCGCTCAGTGGACGACTTTTCTGAAGATTATTACGATATCGTCCTTGTTCTCCAACGTCAAACCGACATTTGCACTACGACTACAATGTAAACAATATTCTCATGGCTACCTAGTCCACCAGCTGAGGTGGGCGAAACAAAGAAGAAGAGCTCATGTGGTCGAGCGACGACCGCTGGAATACTGTGGGAAAACTCGCCCAGTCTTTGGCGGACAGCTCGTCGCTACCCTTGGCTATTTAGTCACAAATAGAAAAGGGAAAGGACGTCATCAGAAAAAAAACTTCCGAAGTCGGCGCAACGCGAGGCGACGCCCTTCATAAGATGGGGTGGCGACGGATCAGAATCAAAAAAAGCGGACCCTGCGACTGCGCGGAGCAAAGCATTCAGGAGAAGATGACGTTGGAGCCTAGGAATTTGACGCTCCCTCTGACATCAGTCGCTATACGCAAGGTGTCGCATGTGTTGTTTGGTTTCACGTAGGGTACATTGTGATATGTGTCCAACGGTAGTCCCCCTGAGCATTAATGAACTCACAGGGAACGGATTGCGAAACGCTCTCCATATGTCGTCCGGACACGTGAGGCACGACCGCAGCTCTTGCGTAAGAGTTTAGACTCCTGTCGGCAATCTGGCGTCGTCCGTCGGTTCGACCCCCGAGGCCATTCGTAGAAAAAATTGTCCAACGATTGTCTTTCCCCCCCCCCCAGCTTTCAGAGTAGGTGCAACGAAAGGCGGTTACAGTTGTCATGGTGGTTTCGGGTCACGTAATGCCGATGGTTAGCGTATTCTTGATTATGCGGAGTCGCACAACCTCGCCACCGTTTTAGTGAACACCGTTTTCTAAAAACGCGCCACCAACCTCATTTTATACTACAGTGGGAGCACCAAGACTCAGATTGACTTCGTACCAGTGAAAGATCGCGAGCGAAATCCTGTCACAAATTCGAAGATCGTGCCGTATGAGACGCTCGCGTCACAGCATCGTCCGCTGATCTGCACTTTAAAAATCGCCCCTCCTATGCTGATCGAGCGATGCGGTGAATAAATGTAGGCAAGAATCAAGTGTTGCAACTGAAAGAGAAGGAGACAGCTGTGATTTTTCGCGTGCCGTTACTCACAGTCACAATTGTCGACGAAACTTGGAAGAAGGCGACCGACGCGATATAAGTATAAGTATAAGTTTATTACGCTGCTTAAGGCAAACGTCATATACATGAAAACAAACAAAAAAAATAACGGACAAAAACATACCAAGAAATGAACAACAACATACTAACCAAGGAAATGAACATTATAATAAAATACTAACACAATAATCACTATGGCTTCAAGATGAAGTTCGAGGCTTTACGTTTGAAACATCCCAGGCTGATGGGGAAGGGAGCGTTCTTAGTAAGTTTCAGATACATAGAGCCAGCTCTGTTTACAAGAAAATTGGCCCTAAGTGAAGTCTTAGCTCTATCAAAGGCGATTTTGTTTTGTCCACCACGAGTGATAGACGGAACAATCCTGAAAGCCCTGAGGTCCAACTTAACTTCCCCTAATATGATTTTGTGTACCATGCAAACATCAAAAAGATCCCTTCTTGAACTAAGAGAGAAAACATTGAAGTATTTATTCCTAATAGACGCTCGGGGTATTCTAGAGTAGAAGAAACCACCAACTCTTATAAGAAGTTTCATATGTCAGGCTGCAAGTTCTGTGCTCGGCACTACGAAGCCTGGACGACGCAGGGTCGACAAGCAGACATGGCTGCGGGCGGACGATGTGAAAGCAAATGTTCGAGGAAAGAAGACGCTACATCACATGTTTCTTGGCGAAAAAGCCGATAACTGGCAGAAATACCAAGATGCGAAGATCGTTGCAAAGAAGGCTGTTCTCCCAGTTTGGATAAGGAGAGGTGATTTGACAACCACAACTGGTTGTGACTGGAAGAAAATAATTATGGCTGTCTAATGTATTCTGCGGCTCTTTTCCAGTTATTATCAGTGAACAATTCATTGGCTATGAACATTGCATTCAGTCACTCTGTTTAATTCAAAGACGTGTGCGTAAAAGCAGATTCGATCATTAGGCATAAAGCTGTTGGATTTGGTCAACGTGCTCTCTATGTCTGCCCTTCATTGTGCCTATGTCGCAGAAAAAGAATGGCATGGCTTCATTATCATTGTCAACAGCCACAGGCTTTCTTTTGGTTGTTTGCCATCCACGCTTTGTTCGAACCATGGCCATTGGATGCAAAGTGCATTTACAGCGTGCGGCTAAAGCTTCCCCATCTAGAATCGCCCACAGTCCAATCACTTCTACTGTCACAAATCGGACTAGGCTTCTACAAGTTATCATGTTAAAACATCAAAACTTGAACACATTCCTAAACTATTTCTGACCTAGAAGGACGCGACGGTCGACCTGCGGCCATGTTATGCGCTCTACCTTTCCACATGTTGACCAAGCGTTAAGTGAGGTGAGCGAAAAAACAAAAAACGCAGTAGCTTCATGAAAACAACATGTCTACAACATTCTAAAAGAAAATTTTTTAAAAAACTGCTGGAGAACCACGACGCAACAATACATTACCAAAGTATCACTCAACGTTGGGAACTGTCTGTCATTCACCATTGATAAGTTACGGGAATAATGATTTAAGGTCTTGAAGTTCTTGTCAACGATACCTTCAAGACACGTTTTAAAGAATAAAGGACAAAAGGCGGCGTTATTCAATCTCTCTTGGAATGTCGTGGAGGCGATCTGAACCCGTATTTGCCATACAATGACATGCGGTAGCCAGCCGATGAACAACTCTCAGCGCTTTATCCTTCTCAGACAAGTCTGATACCAGTTCACCGACCCTGGAGGGATGGAAGGCTTGGTTGGCCTGGGCGGTAAATCCGAACAAGGAGCCTGGTATCGGATACACGCGACAGAAGGCACCTCCTCCGACTGCGCTAGACGCGCCCAAGACACGTTCAAACACACGTCTTACCTGTGCTGAGTTCACCTTAAGAAGGATTTTCCTGGAAGAGTGGTCTTTGTAGATGTGCCAGGAAGGCTTCTTGCTTGAGCTATCAAGTTTTGCTCAGGAGTTGCACACGTTGTGTACGCTACTAGAACAAAAGTGGAAGAAGCCGGACTGAACATTTTGCAACATCCCGATCACGGTTGAAAACTTAAAATTTCCGTCCTTTCATATTTGAAATTTTCTGCAAATGCAACGGAATAGAACGGCGCTGGAAAACCACGCTGCTGAGCAGTAGAGGATAACAAAATGAACTTGCGCTTGCTCATTGATAACAACTGAGGAATTATGCTTCAAAACGTAGTCATTTCCATGCAGGAATATGCAATAGATTTGCCACATTTTTTGTTTGTTAAAACGGTGGCGACAGACCTGCTAGAACGCTCTGATGCACATGATCCCGCAGTGATGCGCAAGATAACAAAATGATCTGGCTCCTCTCCCTGATAAAAAATAAGGGAATTATGCTACAAAACATACAATACCGGCCGTATCTTATGGCCCTTGGGTGGAAAAAGTGCAAAAGTGCGCCCTTTTCGCTGCTTTCCTATAGCGTTCTTTAAGTCGAGTGCTTTTAAAAAATGAAACGAATATTCGCCCGCGATCTAACACGTAATCACTTCGTGCAGACAATCTGAATAAACTGTTAAGTTCGATTCGCACCTGTAAGCGACGGTTAACATAAAGCAGCCATATTTGTTTGTGTTTATTTAGAGCGAAAAGCATAATACTATGATTGGTTCTGTAATGCTGTATAGAGTGGAGACATATCAGAAACAAATCTGTTAGCTGAGAAAATCCCATTTTAAATTCACTCTTACCAACATAGCTTCCAATGAAGTTATGATCTCTAGAATTGATTGAGCCTTCTAGAACAGTCTCTATGTATCTATTTACCACTACATAGTTTAGTTGCCCGCATTGTAGATGATCTCACGCAGGTTAGAAACCTGCGTGAGATACGCTTCATTGAATCCTGCGCGGGCAAAATGTGGCTTTCAACATGGGATGCCGCTGCAGTAGAAGAAGCACAGCCTCCTCGCGCTTGACACAGCGGCATCTGCGTGCGTTTCTGAGCGTCTGGATCAGAAGAGGGTCCCCTACGCGCGCAGCAGGCGTCTGAAGTCAGAAGAGGAGACACCATCGTCGTGCGACTAGCGACTGCATTCAGAATTCAACATGGGATGGTGCTGCAGCAGAAGGAGCGCAAGCCTCCTCTTGCTTGCAGCAGCAGCAATTGCTCGCGTTTCTGAGCGTCCTGATTCCGATTACGTGTCACCGACGGCTGCCGTGAGCATGGGAGACCCACCAAGGTGTAGAGGAGAGAGGACGTAAGGGGAAACCTCCAGCGTGGACCGAGAGAGTTATCTGGAAGGAAGAAACAACCTGGTGGATTATATTAAATATAAAGACTGTGCTAGAATGGCTCAGTCAACTCCGGAGATTATTACTTCATTGAAATCTATGGTGGTAAAAGTGAATTTAAATCATGGGTTATTCTCAACTAATAGATATGTTCCTGATATAGCATGCCTCACTCTCGTTATAGTAGAGCCGTTCAAAGTGTTGTTTTTCGCTTTAAATAAATACAAACAATTATGGCTGCTTTATGTTAGTCGTTACTCACAGTTGCGAATGAGTCTTTAGCAGTTTCATTCAGATTGTCTGCATAAGGTGAATTCGAGTTAGGTCATTTCAAGTTTATTTATTAGCACAAAGCATGGCAAACAACATAGGAGTGAAAACAATTAGTTATCACGAAGCTCATCAGTGAAGAAAGTAACCAGTTCATTAAGTTGTTAGTACAGCATTAGGTGATATATTTTTATGCGTTTTAACTTATGTACTAACTGCTAAATTTTGCAAATGAAAATAAAATTAACAACCTATGTTCTAATACAATTGGATCAACATATAAAACCGTTAGCCTAATCTCATTCAACATTACAATACATGTAAAATTTTGAAAGCACAACATCATACATTTGATAGAAAACTAATAAAAATAAGTTTTCTCTTACTTTTTGTATATTTTTTATTTTTTATTTTTTAACATTTTATTGTTTTGTTTTTATTTTGCATTTTTATACAGTTATAAAATATAATATAATTCTATGTATTTTAACCTAAAACCTACCACTCATTGTAAAAGTGTCAATAACATGAAACCAACTATGTTTATGTTAAAAAACTGTTCTTTTTTGTTAAGTATATTAAGTCCCTGTCATTATCGGTTAGAGCATAGTCCTTGTTCTCGTTTCAAGGATATGTTTGACGATCATAACGTTATTTATTTATGATGATGTCTAGAGCGGCCGTTATAGAGGTTGCAAACTGTTGGGTAGATGTTTATACCCGAAAGAAACCCTGCTTGTGCTATGCAGGGCTCGAACTCGCACTTTCCGCTTACCGGCAGGATCCTACGCCTTACTTCACCGGGCGGTTGATATCACGCCACATCAACCACATATAAGATCGGAGTCTACGCTATGATGGTGTTGTAAATGGCAGTTACATAGAGTTGTTAAGTAGAAAGTCTTTTTATTACGCAACATCATAGAGTTCTTAAGAAGAATGTCTTTTTAGTTTGGTCTTGTAAATCTTAGTTTTAAGCAATGCTTACCTAAAACCTAAAACAACTCGTACAACGTTTTTCCAAATGAGATCACGAATTTAGATACACAACTATTAAATGAAAGGATAAACGATAAATGACATCGTTGCATATCGAGATAATCAAAAAGTCAAGGCGCAATGAATAAAACTACCCTTTTTTCTTTTTCAAAAAGGTTAGTTTTGCCACCTATCTTCAGGCCAACCTTTATTGTTATAACATCTTTTCCGGTGGCTAGTAAGCCACAAGACGTGTGTTTGAACGTCTTGGGCGCGTCTAGCGCAGTCGGAGGAGGTGCCTTCTGTCGCGTGTACCCGATACCAGGCTCCTTGTTCGGATTTCCCGCCCAGGCTAACCAAGCCTTCCATCCCTCCGGAGTCGGTAAATTGGTACCAGACTTGTCTGTGAAGGACAAAGCGATGACTTTTTCATCGGCTGGCCACCGCAAGTCATTGTATGGCCAAATACGCATTCATGTCGCCTCCACGACATCCCGTAGAAGTAGAATGCGCTGGCGCATCCCAGAAGGGATTGAGTAACGCCGTCCTTTATCTTCCATCCTTACTGAAAGACATAAAGTAACGTGGAATAGAAGAAAGGTGGAAATGAGAAAAATTAAAAAATCCGCCATCACGATGATTTTCTGTGACCAATGAATAACTCAGTGCTTCACGGCCCTGATAATGGGACATCTATGTTAATCACGTCTAGAAAAGAAATTGAACGCGCGAACACAATTTGCGGCACTGTGAAGTCATGATTAACGTGTCAGGCGAATGTTTTGTGTTTCAGATGTTTGTCAGCCCGCTGGTAAGACTGTGATCTCTGATTACCTCTATTGGTTAAAAGCTCTGCTCCTATGGGACCAAAGTCAACTTCAGAAATTCTTGCGTTCTTTTCTTGCTGCCTGGGGCTCAGTCTGTAGTAATAAACGACCGCTCCCCTCATTACTCCACACCAAGCGGCGTTTCTCAAGGAACTGTTACAACCTCTATGTTCATATTCTTCATTAACGACTTAACCGCGTTTCCCTCCGGTTGTTATTGTAGCATTCATGTCGCTGACACGAAAATCTTTACAGTCAACGACTTCCAAACAAGTTCGAGATTTAATGAATGCCATTGTAGAGTGGTCGAAGGCGTTTTCATTAGGGATTTTTGCTAAAAAAAAAAACGCTGTCGTGACTTTAGGACGTCACCATCCTAATGTACCTTAGGGATCGCTACCTTAACCTGCGTTAACAAGATACGTCACCTAGGTACTGCCTACGATAATAACCTCTGTTTTAGAGAACGTGTCCACGAGAGTGTAGGGAGAGCGCTCAGGTGTTCAGATCTTTCAGAATGCGAGATACAGCTATGCTTTTTTGACTTTTTGTCTTGTATGTAAGAGTATGTGAGTGTTGCTCACCGATATGGTCATCATAAAAAAGAATGTATGTATGTGTATGTGAGCATTGCTCACCGATATGGTCATCATAAAAGAGAACCCATATGCATAGCATAAATTGAAAAGTTTCAGAAAAGCATCACATGTCGCTGCTTTTACAGATGCGGTCAACTTAGCCTTTCTTACGAGGAGCGGCTGTTTAGACTTTGTGCCGACGCACTAGAATTCAGGCGTAAAATTGCAGACTTTACGATAATGTATAAGTTGACCAAAAACGAGATCAATCTTAGCATTTCTGACCTTTCCAAAGCCTCTCAGACAATCAGTGGACAGAGGGCCCACGCATTCCATATAAGGCTACAAAAAACTTACCCGATTAGCCATGAAAACTCCTTCCTTATTGAAGAGTTGCAGAATGGAATAATCTACATACCGTTCTCTTCATACATAGAAAGTCTTACACTTTCAGACCCGTTTGACCCAAGGACTAAGACAACTAAGAGATGATGCATTGGCTAATGGTGTACACAGATTTCTATGCGTTGTAACGCCTATTGCGATCGCAGTAGGCCTTACAAGGCATAGCATAGCCTCAGCTACACTGAAGTTGGTGAACCTGCACTTCAGTGCCTCCACAAGGACTGTCGTCCCGTGCACAATAGCAGTGTACGCCCTTTTGGCGTTTTATACGGAGCACACTCTCCCTGGTGTAGCGACCTGCTAAAAATTTTTTGACATGCGATATCGTAGCGCCTTTTCGCGGCTTCCGCGTTCGTTCCTCCGTGGTCGGCCGTTGATGCTTGGGGTTCGATATCGGTCGGGGTCGTTTCCGTGGCTGTCGTGGTGGTCCAGGCTCGTGGGTTTCAGCCTGTGGTCCGTTGTGAGAAAAGTAGTGGGAGACGATGCAGGAGACACACGGCATCTTACCTGACGGCCCATTATATGCTACTTCAGAAGATTCTAGAAAGATCAGTGACCAAGTTATAGAGTTGTACACGTCACGTCTTTTGACGACTACTGTGGTAGTAGTGTTGTGAATTATCATTCTATTCCAGACATGGATCAACCGCCAAGATGCTCGATGCTTCAGCCAGATGCTCAGCGATGCTGCCCTGCAGAACACGTCAATGCTTTTCATTCCATTGATATATCCTACATCATGTTGGCCTTACAGTAGAACATTTGTAGATGACGAGCCTTCATTCACAAGCACCGAGTTAATTCAGTTGTTTCTGTCCTCTATTATATAGTGTAAAAGATAGGATAAAGGATAAAGGACGGCGTTACTCAATCCCTTCTGGGATGCGCCAGCGCATTCTACTTCTACGGGATGTCGTGGAGGCGATATGAATGCGTATTTGGCCATACAATGACTTGCGGTGGCCAGCCGATGAACAAGTCAGCGCTCTATCCTTCCCAGACAAGTCTGGTACCAATTCACCGACCCCGGAGGGATGGAAGGCTTGGTTGGCCTGGGCGGGAAATCCGAACCAGGAACCTGGTATCGGGTGCACGCGACAGTCGCGCCTCCTCCGACTGCGCTACACGCGCCCTATTATATAGTGTAGCGTATCTAATTCTCTATCTATCGCTCCATATATCTTTACCACCTTTACTTTCAAATACTTGAGACTCTGTACTTTTCGAATCTTATGTCGACCATTTTCAAATTAAACTCAAGGATGTAATGGGTTTATGACCTCCCAACCCTACCCGTACCAACTTCCACGCCAACACTTATTTGGTCCACCCTACATAGGTTACTGCTAGTCTGGCACCTATGGTAGTAGCATCGCAAGGCCTTGTTTAGTGTGCAGGCGACGCGCGACGCGATGCATTGTAGTGGCCAAATTGATCGAGAGACGCGACTGACCAATTCGGCCACTGCACATGGCATCGCGTCGCGCGTAGAGCGCTCACTAAAAAAGGCCTAAGCCTTTGCTTCGCTTTACCGTATTCTTTTCTTTTTGTGCATTAACTGTCCCAAAAAAGTACAAGAAGCTCCTATTTTTATATTCGTGATATTTGCATCAATCAAGTTCATCAAGTACTAACGAATCCTGCTCTCTTTTCTTGCCCTTAATTTTTCTCATTTCCACCTTTCTTCTATTCCACGTTACTTCATGTCTTTCAGTAAGGATGAAAGATAAAGGACGGCACTATTCAACCCCTTTTGAGATGCGCCACGCATTCTGTTTCTACGGGATGTCGTGGAGGCAATTAGAATGCGTATTTGGCCATACAATGACTTAGGTGGCCAGCCTATGAAAAAGTCATCGCTTTGTCCTTCACAGACAAGTCTGGTACCAATTTACCGACTCCGGAGGGATGGAAGGCTTGGTTAGCCTGGGCGGGAAATCCGAACCAGGAACCCGGTATCGGGTGCAGGCAACAGTCGGCGCCTCCTCCGACTGCGTTACACGCGTCCTATGTCTTTCAATAGTCAATATAATTTAAACGTTTGCTTCGTTTTTTTTTTCTCGTAGTCGTCGAATGTCTTCCAACAGCCAATTTAATTTGTTCCTTCTGCGATTTTCACCCCTTCAGTGTGTGGTTCGAGTTGGCAATAAATAGATAACGGCTGACATTGTCTGTCCGCCCAAACTGAAAACACACCTACAGGCTACATTTCATATTGATGTGCTCATCGTTTAGTAAGCGTATAGGTGTGGTTTTCAGTTCGCGCTGTATGATGATCAAAGTAAATATCAGGAACATCTATGTTCGTCGCGTCTCTCCGGTCTTCGGTTTTGTTGGCAGACAGTCTTTATAACTTTCTTTGTTAGTTCTTCACCAAAACGTGCGAATCTGTCCTTATCAAGTTCTGTAATCCTCGCTACAGTACCGGACATGTTCCACCGTTCATTCGCCGGAAATCCCGGAAAGGTCAACATAGGCCGTTTTGGAACGGTCCAAAGCGGCCTTTTTAAATAACTTTTTTGAAAAGCAAGTATTTTTTAAAAAGAAACATATATTCGAGCTCAGCAGCTCAAGCACTATCTTATGACCTATGGATCTCTGTAAAGTTTAACAATGTGTGTAGGCCCAACGGAATCAATCGAGTGGGCGCGACAACTGTAGAGCGATCGAGCGACAGCTTGAAGAGTGGGCGTTTGGGGAGTTTTACCACAAATTTGCAGCCGCCCCACTCAGGAATTGCTCTAAGACTGTCCAGCGAGCGTATGGAGTGCGCCGTGCACAGTGCATATTGGGTCAAACCTATCAATCGAGTTGGAGCGACCGCTTGCAAATTGCAGGCGGTGTTCGGAGCGCAATAACTCTGTCAAGTCTGAATCAATTCGGCTGCAACTCGTGCGTCTTGTAGGAAGTGAAACGGCGTAGTAGTGCGCTAAAGTGGAATGGTGTAGTTTATGATTAGGTAAAGTTACAGGGGTGCGAATATGCAGGTTAGCCTTGGGTGACACGATTTTTTCTGAATTCAGTTGACCTCTTGAGGAAGACGCTGAGACCTAACGGCCTACAAACGCGTAGGCGAGCAGTACAATTGATGTACTTTACGACGACATGCTCACAACTCCCTAGCTTCCTGAAGTGCCTTAGCCCCATCTGCCAATTTAGAGTGGCGGAAGACAGCGGTTAGTGTTTCGTAACTCTATCGAGATCGAATCGATCTAGCTGCAACTTGTCGATTTTGTAGCCAGTAAAACGTTCTAGTAGTGTGCTAAAGAACAGCGATATAGCTTGTGAAAGGACGAAGTAACAGCGGCGCGAATATGCAGGTTAGCCTTGGGTGACACGATTTTTTCTGAATTCAGTTGACCTCTTGAGGAAGACGCTGAGACCTAACGGCCTACAAACGCGTAGGCGAGCAGTACAATTGATGTACTTTACGACGACATGCTCACAACTCCCTAGCTTCCTGAAGTGCCTTAGCCCCATCTGCCAATTTAGAGTGGCGGAAGACAGCGGTTAGTGTTTCGTAACTCTATCGAGATCGAATCGATCTAGCTGCAACTTGTCGATTTTGTAGCCAGTAAAACGTTCTAGTAGTGTGCTAAAGAACAGCGATATAGCTTGTGAAAAGACGAAGTAACAGCGGCGCGAATATGCAGGTTAGCCTTGGGTGACACGATTTTTTCTGAATTCAGTTGACCTCTTGAGGAAGACGCTGAGACCTAACGGCCTACAAACGCGTAGGCGAGCAGTACAATTGATGTACTTTACGACGACATGCTCACAACTCCCTAGCTTCCTGAAGTGCCTTAGCCCCATCTGCCAATTTAGAGTGGCGGAAAGCCCCATCTGCCAATTTAGAGTGGCGGAAGACAGCGGTTAGTGTTTCGTAACTCTATCGAGATCGAATCGATCTAGCTGCAACTTGTCGATTTTGTAGCCAGTAAAACGTTCTAGTAGTGTGCTAAAGAACAGCGATATAGCTTGTGAAAGGACGAAGTAACAGCGGCGCGAATATGCAGGTTAGCCTTGGGTGACACGATTTTTTCTGAATTCAGTTGACCTCTTGAGGAAGACGCTGAGACCTAACGGCCTACAAACGCGTAGGCGAGCAGTACAATTGATGTACTTTACGACGACATGCTCACAACTCCCTAGCTTCCTGAAGTGCCTTAGCCCCATCTGCCAATTTAGAGTGGCGGAAGACAGCGGTTAGTGTTTCGTAACTCTATCGAGATCGAATCGATCTAGCTGCAACTTGTCGATTTTGTAGCCAGTAAAACGTTCTAGTAGTGTGCTAAAGAACAGCGATATAGCTTGTGAAAGGACGAAGTAACAGCGGCGCGAATATGCAGGTGAGGCTTGCGTGATGCATTTTTTTCGATTTCGGCGGACCACTGCGAGAAGACGCGACGAGCTAACGGCTTCAAGATGCGTACGCGAACAGAGCACTTAAGGTACTTTACGGTGATGGACTCAGAACTTCTCAGCTGCCTAAACTGCCTTAGCCCAGTCCGTTTTAGGGCGGCGGACTTAGCGGTTGAAGTTTCCTGCCCTCTTACTCGCCCATATTTGGGTTTCCGATACTCCCTCCAACATCGTTTTGTTCATAACCAAAAGCTCTATCGAATGGTGTCTCGACCAATTTCAAAAAAAATCGCTTTTTTGACAATATCGAGGACGTGGGCACCCGAGGCCCAGCTGGGCGGACGATGACGTCATCGAAAACCGGTATTTTAAAGCGATTTTTTTTTGAAATTGGTCGATAGTGACATGAATTCGATGGCGCTTTTCACGCTGATCAGAGCAGTACCATTGCGAGTGTCGAAAACTCAAATCTGGGCGTGCAAGAACTCAAGAAACTCTAACCGCTGTCTTCCGCCACTCTAAATTGACAGATGGCGCTAAGGCACTTCAGGAAACTAGGGAGTTGTGAACACGTCGTCGCAAAGTACATCAATTGTACTGCTCGCCTACGCGTTTGTAGGCCGTTAGGTCTCAGCGTCTTCCTCAAGAGGTCGACTGAAATCAGAAAAAATCGTGTCACCCAAGGCTGATTGCAGTTGCAATTTGCAGTTTGCAAGCGGTCGCTCCCACTCGATTGATAGGTTCGATCCTATATGCTGTCGCGAATCGATCGCGATCGCTCCTCTTTTGACTGGTTTCCCACGGTGTGTCGCTCTCGCGGTGACCTGTCGATGAGGCGACCAATGCCGGCCTGGGAAAGCTCCACCCCGAGGCCTATCGATCTGCGCCGGGCGCGCTCCCGGCAGTATAGTCAGTTCATTTTTCTCGTTCGCGCTGCCACGAACGGGCTCGGCAGGGTTCACTGGCGGGCTTGCGACCCGAGAACGAAGTATCGTGGCCGGGCGTGTCGGAGAGTCGCTCCTCGTATCTACTGCCAGTTCACAGTCTATGTGGTATGCTCTGTATATTCCTGTAGTCTAATAAACCTATATATTTTACATTGTCTTCGGCAGCGGACAACCGGTGAGTCACCATAGTTACTGCTAGGGGTTTCGGGGCAATTCATTTGTGTCGGAGTCACTGTATCCGTTGCGTATTGTCTGTCATTTTCATGCTAGCTAAACCACTACTAGGGGAACTAGGCCCACTTCGGGCGTCTCATTAGGAACGTTCGTGGTCCCCTCTAGGCCCACAGGGAGGCGATGGAGGCAGGGCTTCCTTGCCGGGTCCCTTCCCTTCAGTCGGGCTCCCCTCTTGGCAGTTGGGTTGAGCCATGAAGCGGTTCGGGGCCCTCTGGCATGTAAGTCAGACCGGTCATCGGGGCCACCGAGTTCGCGACATATGCATTGTGCACGGCGCACTCAAAAGGCTCGCTGGATAGTCTTAGAGCAATTTCTGAGTAGGGCGGCTGCGAATTTGTGATAAAATTCCCTAAACGCTCACTCTTCAAGCTGTCGCTCGATAAAGGTTGTTGTGCCGCCCACTCGATTGATTCTGTCGGGCCTATATGCATTGAAACTTTACTGAGATCTATAGATCATAAGATAGAGCTTGAGCTGCTGAACTCAAATATATGCTTCTTTTTACAAGTACTTGATTTTTAAAAAAGTTATTTGAAAAGGCCGCTTTGGAACGGTCCAAAGCGGCCTCTGTTGACCTTTCCGGGATTTCCGGCGAATGAACGGAGGAACATGTCCGGTACTGTATTCATACACTCCTTTGTCTTTCCGGCCAACATTTTTCGACCTTCCTCGGACTCGTATTTGAGAGACGCTTTATGCACCAAATAATCATAATTCTCTCCCCTTAAGCAACAATAGTACTAAAGAAATCCTAGATTTCGCACTGCTCAAATGTTTCGAATACGGCTCGATGTGGCTAAATGTAAAAACGATTATGCTGATGAACGTACTCTGTAGCCTCCTATGTCATGTGCGCTTTGTTCTGGCGTTTCAAATGTTTGCCATGCTGTCAAGCTCTGCGTCGAAAAATCGTTTGCGGTCGGTGAGAAGAATCAGGGTCAGGCACCTGACGGTTAATGAATCATAGAAAATAACGTTTGCTTCGTTTTTCTTTCATAGTCGTTGGAACGTCGTTCCCTACTACGGATGAGATTCACATAAGAATTAATTCGACAGAAACTAAATCGCAGATCATATTTAGCCTTTTTCTTCTTTCACAGCGCCTGTCCCGCTTTGTAGCGGGCCCACTATTCTGGTGTCATGGCGCCACCTTTCCCGACCAAGCGCTAGATCAGGGTGGACACCTGCAATCTTCAAGTCCATATGTAACGTATCCGACCAGCGCTGCTTCAAATTGCCTCGATTTTTCCCACGCAGAGCGTGGTCGTACCATCGCAAGCCAGCTTCGCATGTGAATCTTATCCCAATGCTTTTGAAATTATCTCCTGTGATCTGAAACTGCTTCAATCCACTGTCAGGACAATTGTGGTCTATAGGACGCCTAGTTGCACCACTAGTGGTACGATACAGCTTATCAAGGCTTTAAGTGATTTAACCGCATTTGAAGGGCAATGCATTATAAACGGCGACTTCAACTTTCCAGATATTGACTGGGTTAAGGTTCCTCTGCATGCCACTTCTTTTACATCACAAATGTTTCTCAATTTTTGCAACTCTAACATGCTTGTACAAAAAGTTCACAAGCCAACTCGCGGTAGTCATACACTTGATCTTGTTCTTTGTAGCGACACTAAGCTAATACGTGATGTACTTGTTTCTGCACCAACTGGGTCAAGTGATCACAACAGCCTCTCTTACAATGTAGAGACTTTCATAAATCCAATATACTTCCGCCTCCGGAGGTCTTTCCACAAAGCCCCGTATGACTTCATTTGCCGCTACCTGTGTTCCTTAGATTGGAGATTTATTTTGGAGACACTTCCTGATATCAACGATAAGTATGAGTTTTTTCTATCAATTTTGCACGCATCAATTCAAGAATTCGTCCCTTTAGAGAGGCAGGTCCTAAATAGAGGCAACATTCCACCGCACCTGTCCAAGCTCTTTGAGATTAAAGAAAAAGCATGGCTGGACTACCAAAAAAATCCATGTCTTCAGGCTAGTGAACGCTTCAGACTTATTAAAACTAAATTTGATCGCCTTATCAAAAAGTACAATAGCTACATCGAACGAAAACTTTTGGACAATCCAAAAAAATGCTCGTTATATAAGTTGTTGAACTCAAGGCTGAAGCAGTCAACTAAGATCCCTACGCTAGTTGATGATGAGGGTAACTCAGCTGTCAGTGATTTTGAAAAAGCCTCCATGCTAGCCGCACATTTTAAAAAATCATACTCCATTGAGGCTGATAATGAAAGCTGGTCTGAGTTAGCCTTTTCCACTCAAAGTGCCTCACCTGATAGCTTTGTTTGGTTTCACAAAGAGGACATTTTCAAGCATCTGAGTAACTTACCGCTATCTTATACTACTACTCCTGATGAAATACCTGCCTACTTCATCAAAAAAGTAGCTGTAGCCTTAGTAGCTCCTCTCGAGCACATTTTCAATTTTAGTTACATGCATAGCGAAATTCCAAATCGATGGAAGCATGCATTTGTCACTCCTATCCCCAAAAAACCACCACATGGCTTAGTATCTAATTATCGTCCTATTAGTATCACATCAGTGTTTTCCAGAATATTTGAGAAAATTCTGAAAATGGCTCTTGTAAACCATATAGAAACACATGAGGTTATACCTAAGAACCAATATGGTTTTAGAGTCGGAAGATCGACTGAGACCTTGATGCTATCTACCTTAGATGATTGGACCAAGTCACTGGATGATAACACTGATGTTGATGTGGTCTTTTTTGATTTCAGCAAGGCTTTTGATAAGGTGCCCTTCAAAGAACTTATTTTCAAGCTTCAAATTTTTGGAATTCATCCCAGAATTGTTAAGTGGGTAAAGAACTTCATCACAAATAGATCCTTCCAAGTAAAGGTGAATGACAAATTTTCGCGCACGTACTCAATAACAAGTGGCGTACCCCAGGGGGGTGTATTGTCACCGATTCTTTTCATCATCTACACTTCCGATTTACCTGTCTTAGTTGAAAGGCGTGGCGTTAAGTGCAAAATGTTTGCAGATGATATAAAAGTATACAAGAATATTACCAGTGAAGAGGATCACCTTGCCCTCCAATGTGCTGTTTCAGATGTTGCCGATTGGTCGGACAGGTGGAAATTACCTATCTCAGCTCAAAAAACTCGGGTTTTTCACCTAGGCAATTCAAATTCGGTTAAACACATTTACAGCCTTGGTGGTTGCAACCTACTCAGTGAAAACAGTCTGCGTGACCTGGGCTTCATCTTAGACAAAAAACTTAGTTTTTCAGAGCATTGCGAAACAATTGCAAAGAAAGCTGAAAGAGTTACTTACAACATTTTTAGAGCATTGTCTACAAATTCAAAAACTCACTTGCTTCTTGCATACAAATCATATGTTCGCCCAATACTGGAGTATGGCACCACTGTGTTCAATCCTCACCTTAAGCGCTGCATACAGAGGCTAGAATCCGTTCAAAATAGCTACACTAGAAAGCTATGGTTACGCTTAAATGGCTACGACTATACCTCCATTCCATCAGCGCCTGATCGTAATAAAATATTCGAGCTGGAATCACTTGCTATTCGTAGGAAGCGAAACGATCTAATTATGATTTTCAAGATGATGACTGGAAAAGTTGCACTTCCACTTACTGATCTTTACACAGTCCATCATTCTACCACTAGGGGTTGTAGATCTAAAATTCACTATTCTACGGCCAAAAGTTGTGTTCGTGCCTCCTTTTTCACTCAAAGGGCCGGTTCTGAATTCTTGATGTTTACCAAAAAACATACTTTGCCATCTTCGATTAACCAATATAAAAAGCTCGTTGGTAGTTATCTTAAGACTCGCTAATTCGCCGTTTCTTGTATTTTTGTGTTTATTACCAATGTGTTGTCTTGCTAGTCTTTATTTCGTCGCGTGTTGTCATACACGTATAAATAAATAAATAATAAATATTGTCAGCTATCGGGACTACACCGAGCTTCTTCCGAATAGCATCGTTTCGGATGCGTTCCATGCCCGTAACTCCAGCCGTGCACAGCATCTTCGTCTCCACGACGCTGAGGCGTTTCAACTTCCTTAATGGCAGGCCAACACTCAGCACCGTACATCGCTACTGGCCGGACGACTGCTCTGTAGATCTTCGACTTAAAGCGCTCTTGTATTTTCTTGTCGCAGAGAACCCCAGTCAACGAGCGCATTTGGACTAAGCTGCACTCAGGAGTGAGTTCACTTCATCCATCAGTTTGCCGTCAGATGCGACTGCTGATCCCAGGTACTTAAAGACTGATGTACGGAGAAGCTCGATGCCGTTAACCTTGATGGAGCTGGATTCAGCGACGTCTGTCGTTGGATGCTCGGTCTTCTTCATTCCACACCGCTCCAAGCCATCACACCAAGCTTGCACCTCTTACTCGATTTCATATTTATCTTCGCAATCGAGCATTACGTCATCAGTGTAAAGCAATGTCCAGGAGACTCCTAAAAATCCGGGGTAACGGCGTCCATCAGGATAGCAGAGAGGAGTAGGGAAAGTGCAGAATCCTGATGTACCCCGACAGAGATAGGGAACTCCATCGATGTTCCAGCTGCAGCTTGAACTCTAATCTTTGGACAAGAGAAGAGAATTCGCACCCACTCTATGAACTTTTTATGAACTCCATGATGTCACATAACGTACCATATCACTTCACGTGGTACGTGAACAAAGACCTTCTCCAAGTCATGGAAGGCGATATGCACTGCCTTCTGTTTCTTCTATTGCTTCTGATGCTTCTCAATCAGGAGGCGGGCGGCGCGTATGGTGGCATCAACGGTGCCACAACCAGCCACGAAACCGCAATGATTGCTGGAAAGCTGGACGATGTCACGAATTTGTGCATCGTTCAAAGATCTGCATGCTGTGAAAGCAAACGAATCGGACTTCCATTTTGGATTCGTCGTACTTTGACGCCGGCAGTAAGGCGCTTTCTTCTTTGCTACAACCTGATTAAAGAACTTCGTCAACAACTCTGCCGGGTATCAAACTTTGTCTTCTACAAGTCAGCCACTACGTCGTCGCGCCCAGTCGCCTTTTCTGGCCTCATCTTTTTAGAGCCGCTTCTGTCTCCTCCACGGTGATCATCTGGATGGGACAGTAGGTTGGAACCATTGAACGCGGGTCCTGCTTACGTTACGGGAGTTTCGGACTAGGTCAATTGCCCCCCCCCCGATTCCATATTCGCATCAGGGACACTCGCATACTTCTCACACTCACCGGGCTCTGCGAGTGCGCGTCGGCTACCGCGAACGCTGTAGTACTACCTCGAACTACGTGAGGTGACATAAACTATGTGATGTGACATGGGTCTTCGTAAGCTAGCCTAGCACAAGGGCCTTTCGCCTTCAGTCGAGTGTCCGTGTTCGGTTTACCTCGCAGAGCGAGCAGTTTCCAGTGGCACCACGTGGAGGAACGGACGTCGCCATCGCAGAACATATTTATTCACGTTTCCTTAAAAATGTTGAGAGGAAAACACTTAAAACCCCCATGCAGTCATCGTCAGTGTAGGTTATTTGAAGCTCATTATTGAGTTTGCTGCTTCGGTTGTAATTTTTGGATGAAATTACTGATCAACTCCAAATTGCCCGAAATATGCATTGCCTACTTTGATAAACCAGATGACACGAGCGCAGATACGTAACCCATTGGGGTGGTGTGCGGCAGAATACGAAAATCAAATATCGATCGAATGATGACACAAAAAGAATAAGCTGGCGCTAATCATTGCGTTTTTGGTATGCAGCCAATCGGGAGGTCCATTCTTCGGAGACTCCAAGCTAGTTGGGCGGCCAGATGGTTCGAATTTGATTTTAAGCTCACGAAACTTTAATCTCCTAGGTGTAAGCTTGGAGCACTATAGCAAGCCAATCCACGGATCTCCCTCCATAGAGAGCCTTTGGGCTCTCTTGTTAAAGGGGATCTCGGGCCGTTTGTCGCAGGGCCACGTGGCGCGTCTCCGGGTGGTGGATAGGGGAACGAAAACGCGAACCAAATGCGACCGTCTACTGCCCAGACACGCAGGTGGGATGCAGTACATGGACTCCTTGCTCCTGCTGTGTCGGGTCGACGCGTTCCTTGTGCGTGGGAGCGGCATGTTCGTGCACCGTGTGCGTGGATGTCTTCGTGACTGTGCGGATTGTAGTTGTGTCGGCCCGGCCAAAAGCTTGCACTCGGTAGACTGGGAGTACATGTAAGGCGATTCGAGGCCGCCTCAAAAGTCTCTCCCCGTCCCATCGGGCAGTCTGGCTGGCTGCCCGGAGTTCTTCGCCCGCACGACAGAGCCCGACTAGCTACCCGTGTTGTATTGCAGTCATACACAGCAACACTAAAGGGCCTCATTCCCCTGACCCCGAAAGGGCCCCCGTTTCTGCAGCGATGGAAAGGACGAGTACGGAGAGGCTGCTAAAATCTCAGGGCCTAACCAGGCTGCGCAAATTGAGAAGTACTAGGATGACGATCTGTACTTACAACGCCCCCACGCTCGCATCGGAAGCATCCGTTGAGGACCTGATGATGCAAGCCAGGAAGATCAAGTACGACTCATCGGACTGACCGAGACGAGAAGACACCACATTCAACACACCGCCTACGATTCCGGAGAAGAACTGTTCCTGCAGGGGAATAGGCGGCGTTGGTGTCTTCGTCAACAAGCACTTTGCCATGAACATCGATTCGTACGAGTCTCTGACAACCTGAATCGGACGTATGCGACTGAAGCGATGTGGCTCCGTGCCAGCTTTGACTGTGTTCGTCGCGTATGCCCCAACATCCGACTACGACGACGAAGAGGTTGAAGCCTTCTACGTGGAGCTGGAAAAGTTCTATAAGGAAGATCACACCTTCTACAAGGTGATCGTCGGCGACTTCAACGCCAAGATCGGGCCACAAAGGTCGCCGGAAGGACTTCACATCGGAACCCACGGTTTGGAGTGGAACGAGAAAGGTGAAAGGCTGTCTGAGTTTATCATGTCGACCAAGACCATCCATGGAAACTCGCAGTTCCAGAAGCCTCCCTCCCTACGATGGACCTGGGAATCCTCCGGTGGCCAGTTCTACAACGAGATCGACCACATCATCTTCAATCGCATATATGGCCTGATCGACTTCTCCGTTGTCCCTAAGTTCTACACCGAATCGGACCACCGCCTCCTTCGCGCGAGGTTTCGCTTTTCGCGTCAAGGAGAGAAGGCCGCGAAGTTCAAGAAGAGGAATCCCAGAACGACCATAAACTGGGACCTCTACATCTCTCTTGCCGGCCTTTGGGAAGATGCCGTCATGTACAACGTTGATGAGGAATACGACCGCTTCATGCACCATCTCCACGATAGTACTAGGGGAGCCGAGAGCATGAAGACCACCAAGAGACGCCTGTCTCCGGAAACTCTCGAGCTGATACGCCAACGTGGAGCAGCACGAGCGTCAGGCAACTATCAACTGACGTCCGAGCTTGCAAAGCTATGCAGAGCGGCGATAAAGGAAGATCTGAAGGAGAGAAGGGCGGAAGTGTTGGCTGAAGCAGCAGAGGCAGGGCTGAGCATCCGCAATGCCCGCCGGAACTTCGCCAGCTTCAAGACCAAGATGACCGCTCTCCGACGTCCTGACGGAACCGTCACCTCTTCTAGAAGGACCATGGAGACGATCATCCACGACTTCTACTCCGATCTCTTCGATAGCCACGTCCACCTGCCCCTACGCCATCTTCCGCAGGATGGATACGTCGTCCCCTCTGTTCTCCCTTCCGAGATCCGACACGCCATCTCGTCGGTGAAGAAACGTGCAGCACCCGGTCCCGACAGGATTAGACCCGAACACCTGAAGAACCTCCCGCCAGCGCTCATCAACACCCTGGCGCGGCTCTTCTCGCGCTACCTGTCGGAGTGCAAGGTTCCATCTCAGTGGAAGACCAGCAGGACCGTTTTGCTGTACAAGAAGGGAGACGTGCACGACATTGGCAACTATCGCCCGATCTGCCTGCTGTCCGTAGTCTACAAGCTGTTCACTCGAGTCATCCTGAATAGGATCAGCCGAACGCTGGACGAAGGACAGCCATGCGAACAAGCAGGATTTCGGAGAGGATTCAGTACGATCGACCACATACACACCATAACGAAGCTCAATGGAGTGTCGCGAGAGTACAAGCTGCCGCTGTGAATTACGTTCATTGACCTGAAGAAGGCTCTATCGAGACTGAAGCGGTCCTCGAAGCCCTGCTCACTCAGGGCGTTCCTACTCAGTACATCAGAGTCCTTCGAGCGCTGTACAGTGGATTCACGACCAAGATCTCTTCATTCTACAACGACGTCGTCATCGACGTGAGGAGAGGGGTTCGGCAAGGGGATACCATATCCCCGAAGCTCTTCAGCGCCACCCTCGAAAACGTCATGTGCGAACTAGAATGGAAAGACATGGGAGTGAAGGTCGACGGCAGCTGCACCGTCTGCGCTTCGCTGACGACATCGTGTTCATAACACCGAGCATCAGTAAGACGGAGCGAATGCTGGCCGACCTCGATCGTGTATGTGGGAACGTTGGACTGCAGCTGAATCTTACGAAGACGATGTTCATGAGGAACGGACAAGTTTCTCATGCCCAGATCTCGCTCAACGGAACGAACATCTCCGAATGCTCCAGCTATGTGTATCTGGATCGTGTAGTCAACTTGGCCAACGACCTAGCGCCAGAGCTGAACAGGAGGAAACGAGCGGTTTGGGGAGCTTTCAAGAGAAAGACTTCGAAGAAGTCGTGAAGAAGACGAAGAACGTCCGACCTGTGTCCACCTAATCGACTCCACTGTTCTTCCTGCCCTAACATACGCCTCAGAAACCTTGGCTATACGAAAGTAGGACGAACACACGATCAGTGTCGCGCAGCGTGGAATCGAGAGGACGATGCTCGGAGTGACGCGACTCACGCAAGTGAGAGAAGGCTCGGATTTCCGAGCTTCCCCGACGTTCGAAGATCAGAGACGCTGTCGCATGGGCCAAGTCGTCGAAAATTAGGTGGGCCGGCCACGTAGTGCGATTCGCAGACACCCGCTGGACGAGAGCCATCACCGACTGGATTCCGCGGGATGTCAAGAGAACACCAGGACGCCCACCAACGCGTTGGTCGGACTTCTTCGTGAATATCATGAACGACCGATATGACGCTCTTCGTGTCCTTCGAGCGAGGAGGATCCATTGGACCACTCTGGCACGCGACTGAGACGAATGGAGACGCTGCTGGCGCTGGCTAGAGCAAGTCGATGATCAACGGGACGACAGGTGATACAGGCGATAGCAAACCAATAGAACAATCACTACCTTAAGGGATCACAACTGCTCACCTACTTTACGCGGTTTGGGAATAATTTCAGAAGCAAAGCTCTCGTTTTAGCATTAATGCGATTTTGCAGCAAAAAAGCAGACCGGGTAGTTCACAGCCTCTTTGATTAATTATGTACAAACTCACACGAGTACTTTTTGCTTGTAATTCATACGTTAGACTAACTCTTGAATACCGCACTTCTGTATTCAGACCGATTTCGGAGCGAGATATCGCCAGACACGAATCTGTGCACACTGTTTAACAAGTCAGTGCATTGCACTTCTCACAAGGGATCTGAAGCGTAGTTTAGTAGTTCAGTTCGTTGAGGGATCCAGCGATGCGATTGATATGGGCAGAAGTGCCTTACTTTCAAAAGTAAAAATGTGCAAGTACCTCGACCCGAGTCCAAATTTGAGCTGAGTTACGGCCCGTGAAAGCTGCACCATTGAAGTGGAGTGGTGAAGCAAGCAAGAAGGCTGGTACCTTAGCACGGTCGAGTTCATTATTCCCTCCAAGGCGTGTGACGACCAGACGGCCGACTGGATAGCGAAAAGTCAGGGATTTGGATCCTGTACAATACCGCTCATAACTAGTGCGTCGCCGACTCTCGAAAGGGTCACAGCGTCGAAATCGTTGTGAGACGGAAGTTTGGAAATCCGAGCATACTGCTGGATTCGAATCGTTGAGTAGATTTCAGATATCTAACCAACTTTCACTCTGCTCCAAATTTGACCTAGTTGCAGCGATTTGTTTCATCGCGTCGTGGCTTCCAGTCCTTCATAGTCTAAACTGTTCAAAATGGTCTGATTTCAAAATAAACTACATATTCGGAATCATCATTGAAAGACCTTTTTAAAGGCAAAGTAATTAATCAGCTGTTCTCGATGACTATCTCGGTTCGGCTAAATACTGCATACTGCGGCGAGTCCTTATCCTCGTCCGAGGTAATTACACCCACAGGATACGTTTGACTAATCATCCGTCTGGTTCACCCATAAATGGCAAAAGACTTCAACTTTTTTAACGTTCTTCAACAATTTTAAATTCATTGTGACCTCATTGATAGTAGACACTATTGAATTTGGATACAGCTCGTCACAAAATACAGAGAGCGATTTCTTTCATTTTAGTTCCCTATCTTCCCGGTAGCAACCTCCCTTCATAAGTTTATTTCTCTAATGCTCTAGGTACGGTAGAATTTCTTGACTGCGGTGAAGAAGCTGGTCCTGAAACTCAACTAGCTATCCCAATTACGACTCACAAACTCACCCGTTTCATCTGCAACAGTGTATTTTATAAATTTTTGAGTGACTGTAACTGTTTTCTGAAACAGTTTGAAGAAGCACGCTTTTCCATCCTTGTAGCATCCTTAGCTGGCTTTTTTATAGTTACGGTAGGTAGTGCTAGTTTCTATCAGATCAGCTATTTTTAGGGGTCGAGATACTTGCATATTGTTACTTCTGAGAGGGAGGCACTTCTGCCCAAATGCATTGCATCGCTGGTTCAGACCTACACTTCAGGTACATATTTCCATGGTCAGACAGTTATGGGACTACTGAATCTGGAGGGCTGGAAGGCTTGACAAACCTGGACGGGAAATCCGAATCAAGAACCCGAGGTCGGGTGCAACCAGACAGTCGGCACCTCCTCCAGCTACGTGTCAAGAACACGACTACGTCAGTACTGCGCGATTTTCAGCGGCGCTCACCGAATGCTTATTTCAGTGCAATCTCTAGGTTGAAAAAAATGTTGATTAATCGAATAACAGGATAAAGGTTTCAATGAATTACTCGAATAGTTATCAAATACTATTATTCGAGGGCAAGTGTACATGATACCCAGCTCCCATAGAACTGTAAGGTACACTTGCATTGGTAGGCTGATATGTAGTTTTAACAAACAACGTGGATGTCATTAATGATGTGCGAGTCTGGGAGTCGCTTTCGACATCCAATCATAACATGGTGTCCTTCCATTTCAGTTTAAAAGAAATGAAAGGATCGCCTAACTATTTGAGATGCGATTTCGATAAGGGTGACTATTCTGCGAGTTGTCAAAAACTTCTGCAGAGAGGCCTGCAAACAACATAAAAAGTCTCCATTAGCCCGAACAAGAATAGGCACTCAAAAACACATTCGTTTCTTTAGAAAGCTAAAAAGAGAGTTGGCGAAACTAAGTTTGCAGAATGAGGAAAAAATAGCCCGAGTAAAGAACCTTAAGGTATTTTATAGTTTCATAAATGGACGACTCAAGTTGATTAAGGGTAGTGGATCGATATTCGGTGACAGCGGTGCGCTTTGTAAGTCCGGGCCGAAAAAGCAAGTGTTTTTGCATCTTTTTTCAAGTCGGTATATAAACACTATCCGAATCGACAAGTTGATTGTCCTCTATTTACCCCATCAAAGCTAGACGTTCTTATATCAACAGTGAACTAGTATACACAACACTCATTGGCTTACCAGCTGGCAACTCCACTTCAACGGATGGTATCCCATACATTTTCCTCAAGAAGGCAGCAATTGGACTGGTCCCTGTTCTCACACATCTCTTCAATTGGTGTCCTCTTCACGGTGAATCTCCATCAATGTGGAAGAAATCATTGTTAAACCAATTTTTAAAAAAGGAGAAAAGTCCGACTTTTAAAAGTATAGGTCTTAATTCCTCAACAAGTAAGGTGTTGGAGAGGATTGTACGCAGTCAGCTCTATAGTTATCTTCGTGAATGATAAAATAAAAACTCAGCATGGATTTTCTGAAAAGAAGTCTACTGTGACAGCTTTTGGTACTACTATTTCTATTTGGCAGAAGATTATTGACCCTCATGGACAAGGTACTGTATGTTATCTAGACTACACAAAGGCATTTGATTCCATTAATCTCGACCTCCTATTTGTCAAACTTCACGCTTACGGTATACAGGGTGCGTAAAAAGTATTGACCCACCTACTTTTTGATTCAGCTCCAGCTTCTCTTTGTACCCCTCTAGGTGAAAAAACTGAAGAAACATGATCGTCATCGTTACGGTGGCCCTTTTTTGTCTGTTTCCCAAAGAGCTTAGTAGTTCCTTAACAAGAGAATTAGGCGCTGTTCCAAACGGTTGGTGAGGAAAGAGGTCAGCAACCCAAACGTCAGCCACGGCTCTGTTATAACAGATGATGATTACAAGAGGTTCACGCACGTTAACGTTCAAATCCAAAATTTTCAATCTCTGTCCGATAACGGCAAACAGATAACGCGCGCAGGTGTGAACAGCTTCTCAGGCGAGCACAGCTTAAACGTGAATCCGCTGGATTACTCTTTCTAAGTGATTTTGAAGAATGAGGTCTGTGCTACTTTCAACAGAAGTGACCAGTCGCAGAAGGCTACCCTGTTCGAAGCACGGAACAAAATGCAAGCGAATACTTGCGGCGCGTGCTCATGATTTTTTCCGTCGTTTTCGTTCCTGTATTCACAGTAAGGGAGCCAATGTCAATTACGAGTTATTCTATCGTGTTTGCAAGATCATTTTCCATATTTCTCAAGTGAATATTTTAAAACTTACTGCGCAATACTATTTCCACAACCGTCATTAATGCGTCAATACTTTTTACGCACCCTGTAGATGGATGCCTTTCAAAATTTTTGCAGTCGTTTCTAATAGGACGTACACAGAGGGTCTGGGTTAACTGTGCTGCTTCAGCCACGTACGAAACTCCCAGTGGCGTTCCATAAGGAAGGTGTTTAGGCCCCCGATGTTTCTCCTCTATATAAATGATCTGCCAATTTGCCTTCCTCGTGGGGTGCACTGCTCTATTTCTGCGATGACTGAAGTTTTACTGTAACACCAATGCAAAAAATTTTCAGCAAGCTTTGGATGCCGTACACATATGGTCTAGCAAATGGATGCTCAATATCTCCCATGAAAAACTACATCATGTGCATCGGTAAAAATCACCCACGAGGGATACAATTTTACCTAGGACCTAACGTTGTTGAAATCTCAACATCTGTTCGAGACCTCGGCATCTATTCAAACACTCTTTCCTTCCAAAAATAGGTCAATGATATTGCGCCTGCGGCGCATAGGAAATCCAACTTTATTCTACGCGCATTTCAAGCTCGAAACAGTGCCACGCTTTTTAGACTTTTCACTGTGTACGTAGACCATTGCTAGAGTACTCCACACCAGTTTGGTAGCCAATAAAGAGGACGTAGGGATTGTTTGATGTTGGATATCGTGAAAGGATGACTTCTTGGTGGCACGTCCCTGCTGCTAAGAAGAGTTCTATATGATCAAAATCTCATTTTCCAAACAATTAATGATTGTTTAGACGTCGATGTCAATAAATTGGCATATAATTAATAATTCACCCATGGCGTTTGTTTACAGGAAGAGTTCGTAGCCATCAATTTTTGGAGTCATTTCAAGTACGAGCTGCGAGAGTTTGGAATGATTTACCCATTGCTGTAGACTCGTCATCGTCACCGGCCATTTTTATTCGAAAACTTGAGCATCATCTCAAGCAACAATAGTTCTTCTAAGCTAAATTATGGAGTGACTTCATCTAGAGCAACTGTTAACTATTGCGGGATCGGCTCCTGGTCCTTCTCAGCAATTCCTTTTTGAGCGACACATTCGCCCTGTTGATCTCTAATCCAGCAGCAGTGTCTCCGTACCGTTCTACCTAGCTGTGTTCGACTCCTTACTGCTTTCGAGATTTTTGCACATAATCCTTCTTGTAGTTTCTGCACTGTTTGTTTATGTTTTTCCTGCTTTCCCTGCTCGCTTCTCATGTGATGTTAGGTATTTACATTGCTTAAGAGTAGTCCTTGATTGCATTTTTTGTATTTTAATGACGACTTTATTTTTTCAACTCTAGGATTTTCTACTCACCGTATACAATATACTTCAGCATGCGCTCTTCCCTCTTACGCAGCGCCTGGGGTGCGTACCAGATTAAAGACGCCTTTGAGATACAGGGACCGCCTCAGAATCGCCTGCGTAGGAGGTTCTAGACATAGTGCTTTTTACAGATCAGATCAAGATGTCTCTACGGCGAGCTCTCTATTTTTTCTCGCAGGCTTTATATTTTTTGTCATTTTGTCATCCTTGCTATTTTAGCAGCTTTTACAGATCATTTCTTAGCATGAGAAACAAACTCAGGACTACTCTTTAGCGAAGCAATTACCATTCCTTTACTTGACGTTGTTAGACTTCCTTATATGGCCAATCATAGACACCTTTTCTCTTACATTTTTGCTTAATTGTTGTTGGTTGACTGTCATAAACATGAAATATGAAACATGCCCAAGAGAAAGCGCTTGAGAGGGTCAAGCCTTCCAACTGACTTGTCAGTATTGTGGGGAAATGCGGGAAATGCACAACGACCATTTGTTAGCAACATGTTCAAGAGACGACTGCTGAAATCTTGCAAATTTTGCTCCACGAGGAGCTAAGAAGACTTCATGTTGATGTGATGTGCTAGTTTCCTGCGATGGATGTTTAGCAATGAGGAGCATCTTTATTGTGAAAATAATCTTGTCTGTTCACAATCGAGAAATCTAGGGGTTAAGAATGCAGAGTTTCTCGCCAGTCGAACAGGAATAGCCAGTGGGGCAGTTGCACTGCTCGCCAACCTCGTAGACCACGTGGTCGACAATGTTTCCTCTAAAAAACAGTAATTCCCTGCCAGTGTTACAGCTATAGCCTTTTGACTCGCACACACAGGACGCTGATTATCATCTATGTCTTCTATTCTTCTACGCTTTCACGATTTTCAGCATTGTTTATTCTTCTGCACAAAATTGAGCAGTATACCGCTCCGATAGGTCCATAGGTTTTAAATGTGGTTCATAGAGGTTCCTACTGCCCACCCGACTCATAGGCTCCAGAATCTAGGACGCCCTGTAGAAACCAAAAGAATTAAGCACATTATCCGCTGGTCCAGCGAGTACATGTCGCGAAGACTCACCTTGGGGATACGGAATGTGCGGAGGGTGCGGAAACACGCCATTACTCCTGCCGTAACCACGACAGCCAATCATGTGCCCTGACTGTGCGACTTAGCCAGTGCCTGACTGGTTGCCGCTGTTACAGTAGGAGCAGCGGCGCATTCCCACACCCCCGCGTAATCCCCTCTCGACATGCACTGTCCAATGCTTGCTGAGCGACCAAATCCAGATCTAGAATACTCTCCTTCACGATCTCGCAATGACTTACTTTGTGCATTAGTGACATTCCCAATAACATATTTGCTAACCTCACAGAGTGTCTTGATGAAATTTGAGCACTGGTCACATAAATTCCGATTTTGTTGCTGCACTAAAGCTGCATAAAGAGTCAGAGAAAATAGAAGCTGTTAGAAGGATATTTAGTTGCGTCCAAAACTCTTGCGCTGGGCGGGACTAGAACCTGCACCTTCTGCTTTCCGGGCAGCGATACTACGCTTTACACCACCAGCGCAGTTTGACCGAACAGAACATTTACGCTATTTTCTAGTAGCAATATCCTATCAGCACTCATCCGTGATAACGGGATAAACAGCGATGGTGGTGTAGGGTGTAGCATCGCTGCGTGGAAAGGAAAAGGAGCGGGTTCGAGTCTCGCATGGCGCAAGAGTTTTGATCACAACTAAACATCCTTCTAACAGCTTCTATCTTCTATAACAGCCGCTGTAGGCTTGAGCAAAAACAAAAAAGTCAGAGAAAGTTTTTCTGACACGATCTATGCAGTGCATTCCTGTCAGATACGCTAAACGATCCACTTCGCTGACAACGAGCTGCGCATGCATTCTACTCGACAAATCAAGAGCATATCTTTTTCATGGTGCTCAATAACCGTTAACTGGTGAATCAGAAGAGATTAGGGGCCAGAATCACCAATGTTTGATTCCCTGGTGTAAGGAGTAGAGATACCCAAAATGAAGCATTTATCTCTATTCCTTCACTTATCTCTACCCTTATGCACCACATACCCGCAAGATTAATTATTGATGAATCCGGCCTCAGCACAGAAATGTACCAATTCACATACAAACTTCAATCCAGAGTTCATTATTTTTTTAACTTACCCAGGTTTGTACCGACACACAACAACGAATATTCCTTGTGCGTCACACTTTGCCACTGCGCAACCTAGCCATTCCGTCGTCGCCCATGCCATCTGAGAAATTCAGAGCAACTCAACAGCAGAATGACTGGAAGCCTTGAGGATATCTACCTTAGTGAACCATCGTATTGTTGACTGTAGATGGTGTGCCTTGAAGGTCACCTTCATTCCTATTCCTTCCACAAGTCTTACTTGCTTCCACCACGTTTTCACACTCTAAAAACATCATGTGCGATGAACGAAAATCATTGCTAGCGATAGCACTTACCTCCGACATGGCGTCTATTTTGTATGGAATGCTCGGGGTGATAGCGAGTGAGTTCACGTTTTCTTCTATTCCTGGACGAGTGTTCGGATCCGAATCAGCCGCAACGCACTTGTCCGCATGTGCTTGAGCAGCCTTTTCCAATTCACAGTCGTATCGCTGGGAGTATTACAATGGTGTAAGAAGCAAGGCCGACTTCTACGATTTTTTATATATAGCACTACGACAGTAAATCTTTTACCAACTGCAACATATTGGCGGCCTGCGGTAGGAGTTTTCCAGTGTTTTTTGCAACCAAGCCTTTGGCCAATTGTGACCTAGGACAGCAACGGTAATAATTACTGTTTGAAGCGTGAAGACGTAGCTCCTTATTAGGTAGCTGTCGAATTTCTCCAACCTTCTGTAGTTGTGCATATCAAGTGCTTTCACTCGGACCCTATCGAGCATACAGCAGTTCGCAGGGCACCACTGATTCAATTCTGGAAAGCAGCTCTGAGTCTGGGCTTCTGATTTCCCTTAGTTATTTCCACTATCATTCTTCCATCAACATTTCTTTAAGCTTTTTGGGAAGAGATGAGAAAATGGAGGGCGGGTCGCGGTAACGCCGGAGCTGGCTTGCTCAACCTCTGCGGATTTGGACCCACGTGGTCGTGCTCAAGGAGGCACCTGGGGCAGCCACTTTAAACATTTAAACCGAACCCATCTTTGACCTCCATTCTGCTTTCGCCACAGAATGTTAAATGCTTTGACAAAATACAGGTATGTACCCATCAGCAATGTTTTGACGCGATCAAAACACTAACTTATGAGGGCTAACGATCTCAAACCACCCACTTGAGGCTTGACGAAAATGGACTGAACCAAAATGTGATTGGAATCTTTGACAGCCACTCGATAAAAGAAAGGCTCTGAAGGAATTCTTATGTAGGTTTAGGCAGAAGTGTTGTCCTCTGAATCTGAATCTACGATCAGTGATGGTGAATTTTCCTCCATTAGTCTGGAATGAAAATAGAGGAATTCAAATGCGCTGTTAATGTCGCCGGAAATGTCAGCAGTAGCCTAGTTTCCAACGGAATTCTTTCTCACGTTATGAGCTCGCCCGGAAAAGTCCTCGCTACCCTCGCATTATGTAACGAATAAATTGAAGATATTGGCAGTCACATCTTCAGTCTGCTGAGAGATTGGCTGAGAGAAGTTGCGCTATTGACCTTACCTGGTTTCGGATTGGCATTTGCAGGCGGAGTTGTTGGAGCAGGAGGCGCAGCAGTTGTTGTTGGAATAACAAGAAGGCACATTTCATCGTTGCAAGTAGCAGGTTGGAATTTTGTGCAATCGCTGTCGGCTGCGCATGGTGTTCCCGGTGTGTAGATCATCTGTCCAGCCTGTATATTTCTGAAAACGTACTTCATTGATGTTCTACTTTGGTGTTGGTCGTTCCAGGAACACCCGTACACTTACGGAGCATTATAAATGCATATGTTGACCGTCTCGTTGACAGGACAAGCTTTTGAAGCACATGCATACCGCGATATACTTGTTTGCACCATCTGCATAAAAACCGTAACGTTATACCAAATTTTCGCGAAATAACCGTTAGCTGGTTTTTGCAGAAATGCTTTAGTAAATTTTTAATTTGCAATAGGAGGTCTTTAACAGTTTTCAGAACAAATATTAGGACTTGCCCTGTGCTTTCCCAGCCAAAATCGATATAGATGTGGTGCCTCGTAAAGCTTGCTAGTACCCAGCAGCAAGAAATGAATGGCAATTCTATTAGTGCTTACATTCTCAAGGGCACCTGTCTCGGAATAAGTTGTAGCCTATTGTTCTAAGCATATGACGGCAAAATGTACGTTTACGGAAAAGATGTGCAAGAGGGTGTGTTTACGGCAAACTGAAGGGAGAGTTTAGTTCCTGTAAAGTCTATAGGTTCCTTCTTTCTTTGAATTTTCTTTTTCATGTAATATCAATTGAGCCGAAACTTCATAACATTTCTAATGGGAGCAATGTTATGGCGCTACAATTTGTGCTTTCATTTTTTCAGAGACACTGGTAGTGCTAAATGCTGGTGCTCATAGAATCGATAAATTCGGACTTGCCAGACAGACTTCTAAGGAGGTGTTATACTCACGTTTGCAAACTCTCTGTAGCCTGGATCCCCATTGTATGGATTTTCAAATACTACTTTTTCGACCTGCTCTCTCCATTCGCTCACCGAAAATTCTGCGAGTCTGTCAGGTGGCATTCTGAAACTACTTTGTCAGCTTTTGTACTGAAAAATGATAAGAGCAGGAAACGTGCCTGCCATAATTCACTGCATAGTTGTTAGGAGCCGTTGGTGTGCTTGTTGGACATTGATCTGCTAATTTCTGAGCTTCTTCCTCCATACTGCAGTCCCATATCTAAATACAAAATGATTGAGTGAGTAATAGATTTTTATCATTCTCAAGAAATAATTGCCTTGCAATGCTCTTTTCCGTGAAGAAATGAAGGTGGTGAAATTGAAATTTAAAAATTTGTTGCTTGCCCTAAATGCCAACTTGGGCGTTTAATAAGGTCAAATGCGTAGATTACAAAATGCTTCTATGGATAGTGATGAACATCTTAACTTTTTTCGCCTTTTTGACAAAATGAATAAAATATTGTCAATGTAGTCTTGGTGTTGCTATACCATGACTTAATTGGGGATTCGCATTGCAAATAAGCTACAAAAGTAAAAGCTCTGAAGCACTTGGAATTCAAGCGTGAGTCCAACGTAGCTTGAGCTTGAGCTTGAGCTTCGTAAAGAGGGATCTCATGGTCAGTGAAAAATGATCTGGTTTAAAATGTTCCGGTTTTGTATCGAAACAAGTAGTATTCAACAAAACAGCCACTATTGGGATGGTTCTTGAACACCCCCCCCCTCCATCTTCCACCCCCTCCCCCGCCCTCAAAAAATGTAGTGCTGGAAGTGAGAAATCTAATTTAAAAAGTATGAACCCTCAACAGGTGTTTTGCTTTTAATGTGCTATTGAAATAGTGCATAGATGTTCCTGGGCCACACTCACCGGCAAATACATATTTTCTGGTTTAGGAGGAACTTTTTGTTGAGCATCCCACAGATATCCTTTCACTAAATCTTCTCGACCTCCATAAGTTTGATACATAATTTGTTCTCTGGTAACATCAGTATACGGCAAAGCGGGGTTGCAGCCAAACGCTGAAATAACGCAAATATTTGAGACAGACTTGCCGATTAAAAAAAGCAACTCACGCTCTTGATACCCATCCGCACTGGTTGGTTGGCAGACCTTAAGAGAGACCTCTCTTGAAGATTTGATTTGATTTTCAAACTTCTATTCTTAAGCAGTAATGAAAACAAAAACTGTGAGCAAAGCATACAGCTGCGAGAAGCAGAAGCGCTGAAATGTAGAAGTTCGGCATCGTCGATTTGAACTGTGAGCGCATAGGGGGGCCGCGTTTATATGCCCAGTGGGAACGTGACCGGCTCCACCCCAACACGTCGCTCATGTCACACCCCTCCACCGTGTCGCTGATCTCATGAGCGCGACCAGAGTCCAATCCCTCTGTTCATATTTTTGCTTTCAACATCCACAAATGCCGTCACCCGATACTGTTAGAATGCCTGAACCGTTATTCGTTATTGAGAAAGTAGTTGCCGAAATCTGAAATCTTGATGACAATCTTAATAAAAGCCGCTGGATGGCTAATCCTGACGCACTAACACTTCCTTTTTCATTTTCCTTCCTATCATGGAGATGACAGTATAAGTAAGTGCTCTGAATTTCATTAAATTTATTTGTCTTAAGCAGACAAAACACAGACAAAAGAACAAAAGGCTGCCTCTCGTGCGTTCGATTATGGTGTACAAGGCTCCTATCTCTGATCATCTGCTCAAAACTATTAGGGAGAATTTATGTCCTGCAATCTTCGCTGTATTGTTTCGGGCGAGTTCAGTTTCTCCGGAATTATCTGGAGTGACAAACCAGTCTCTCAATACTAATGCTCAAGAGTGTCCTGACTTGTATGGAGCTCATAAGCTTAGACAGCATCTCATTTCTGGCTCTTTATGCACCAACCACTTTTCATGATTTTTTGCTACCCCAAATGAAGAAGACGCAAAAAAATGAGTCTGTGTCAAGAAAGTTTCACGTCATGGAAGATTTGGCTTAGCTACATGCAAAAAATTCATGAACTTACTTTCAAGATGGCCACAATCTGAAAGCCTTACACCTGATTTCATCCCTCCGTCTTTCATTCAAAAAAGTAGCTCCAATAATAAGTAGCCTGTCTCCATTTTTAACCTTACTAGAGAAGGGTTTTGACCTCTCATGGAACTTGGAGTTGAGATCAGGATCACTAGAAGGAGTTCGGAACGCTGATTACGAGTATTGGTATCAAAATCACAAAATGGAACTCCTGAGCCTGCCGAAGTTGGGTGGCCCGCACGCTGGCCATGCTAAAGAGCTGGCACGAGAACGGTAGGTCATGGGAACTGCGTAAGATCGTGTCGCCAGCTGCGGTGGTGGCGCAGAGGTAGTGCTCCGGCTCCTGAGGTGTGACGACGTTGGTTCGGTCGCCATTACTGCTGGTTTTTTACACATCATGATTTATTTTCGAAATGACTTTCTATTCTGAATTATGACACTGTTTGATTTAATAGCGAGAAAGGGAATGTTCTATCGCAGACTGTTTTGTGTCTTAAGGTCTTCAAAGTTTTTGAAATAATCACGGCAGAAGGCAGGTTACATTGATGATCACCTAGGTGCGTTTGCCACACCTGGTGAATAATTGTTTGATCTTGCTACAATTGACCGTTTTGTTGCTGGTTGTAGAGAGGCTGTACGTGTAAGATGCGCAGTATGTGAGCAGCATGTCTGCTTCACACATTTTTTGCTTTGTTCCATGAATGACAAGGTTGTAAGAAACACCTCAAGTTGTTCAATACAAGATTTGGATTCTGTTTGTGCAAAATAGTAAATAAAAATATCACAGAATCAGTTTTTTGCCTTCGAGTATTTTTATGAACCTGTATGATAGTTTTCCCGGATATTTAATCGAACACGTGTCATAATTCACAACAAAAAGTCATTTCAAAGTAAATCATGATGTGCGAAAATTCGGCGGCAGTGGGGACCGAATCAACGGCGTCACACTTGACGGGCGGGAACACTACCACTGCGCCATCGCCGCAGCTCGGATTCATTCTTACGGAGCCCACATGACCCACTGCTCTCGAGCCAGCCGTGCCGGCCATCCTGCTGTCAGACCACCCAACTTCGGCGGGCCATGACTCGCTCAGGACTTTCATTTTGCAATTTTGAAACCCTGTTCGTAATCAGCAATGCGGGTTCTTTCTAATGATCCTAGTCGCAATTTGAAGTCCCGTGGGAGGTCGAAACCCTTTCCTAGTTAGCTTCATGAGGGCCGAGCTACCTTCATTTTCAGATGTCTAGTTCAGATTCTCGTCAAATTTACTTCTACGTGTTAAAACTGGGCCGGGCTAGAGCTCAAACGGCTCGAAATATCAATGAAATATAGGGCCAGGGAGGTGTCAACGGACGCACAGAACAACATTGGTTCCAACAGTCTCGTTCCGGCAACACCAGCCTCGAAGCCGAACCACATGGCAGCCATTGATAATGATCCATTGAAGGCGTCAGTCAAAGCTGACCCGCGCAAAACCGAGGTATTGCCGAGGACCTCGACTCGATCACCCTACAATTGTTCGCCATTTAAAACACGAACGCACAAAACACCAAGAAGGTAAATTGACCGAAATTCAGAAAAATCGTCGTTTTGAGATATTGCAGGCCCATTTTTTGCGCAATGCCAACGATCCGTTTCGCGAACGGATTGTGGCTTGCGATGAGAAATGGATACTTCATGATAACGGGCGTTGTTTGCCTAGTATATGAATCAAAAAGAAGTTCCCCGACATCATCCAAAGCCAGAAAATTTGACAGAAATCGCGCCAAGCCATCTGAAAGTAAAAACGATTTTTTAAATAAATGAAATGAATTACATTCCATATATATAATTGGAAAGCGCATATAATAAAATTCCCAACAATTTAAGCACCTTATGAAAAAATCAAAAAAGTAAGAGACAAGCAACAATGTGACATTAAAACGGCAACGCTAGACATTAAAGCAAAAATTTCAGAAGCCGTCCGTCTGGGTTACGAGAGCCGATATAATGATGGCGTGCTCCAAAAGTAAGGAGGACAAGTTAGATGCTAGAACGAAATCCTCCCAAGTAGCCTAGAGAAACAATTGCTTACTTACACTTGCTGACTAGCTTCGCTAACCTCACCACCATTAGTCACTCCTACCTACTGTAAATTACCGTACTCCAGCGATATATGAAAACAGATGTCAGATTCATGATCAGCACCCCAAATAACCCTCCTGGGCGAGGTTTGGGCAAAGTCGGTAGTTATGACCTCGATAACCCCAGTCACTTGTACCTGCTGCAACCCGTACCCGCTGAAAAGCCATCGCTTTCGCTGAAAAACGCAAAACAGTGTATTCTACACAAGGAGAGAAAGGTGTGTGAAGCGAAACTCGCAGTAAGCTCTTATTTGACAACCTACAGTGAAATAAATGTGTAGAAGACGTGTAGGAAGTTAGATGATTTAAACTGTCATTAAGGCACTATTGTATTTCACGGCTCCAGAGGCCGAGGGGAGGTCCAAAAAAGTTTTGCTCAAACCTCGCACAGGAGGGTTATTTGTGGTGCTGATCACGACTCTGGAATCGTTTTCGCACTAGGCCATAGTATGGTGGGTTTACAATATGACACTTATCTGACAACTTAGAGTGAAAAAGGTGTAAGAGATGTGCAGGAAGCAAACTGCTAAATGAGGCATCGGTCGTGAAAAAGGCAAAACTAGTGCATAGCACGCGAGACGAACATCTGCCCTAGCACCAGCGTTCCACCCCGCTGAGCCTCCGATTTGCTTGCTACAGGGCCTTTCTGCCTGGTCCCATACATCATCGCGCGCTCGTGAGCACACGATGACAGTGGGATACTGTACCCCACCTTCAAGAGCTCGTAGCTCTGTTTGTTCAAGGACTCAGCAAAAACGAAGCACGTTTTTCTACTATATAATGGATGGAGATTCTCGCAGTACTATCTTTTTACCCCTTCAGACCTACGCCTAAGACCCTTCCCTGGTAAGCTTGAACAGGAAGGAAACTCTGCACTGTGAAAACATAGAAAAAATTCGTTAGGAAAGCACATTTAATTCTCAAACAAGAAAGTACAAGGAACGCGAAATGGTACTTGGAAAGCACAAGAATCAGTGTAAGCCCGGCTAAACTGATGGAAGTTGACTACACATAGCAGGCACATACGAGAAAAGTTAGCGTTTTACCAGGTTGGCTAGAATTACTGGGAAGACAGCTCATACATGGGAGCCTAGCTATATTGACATTGAATACTAAGAAACAACTAAATGGCAAGAGCTCGAAATATTTTCGTCCGCCGGAGAATCAACTCGTGGAGTAGATTCGAAGCCGGTATGCAACGCTTTAGTGAATGATCGAGAATCTAAATGAGCGTCTACTATTGTACATTATAAAAGGTCCTCAATTCCTAAGCATTTCGATCTTTTCGATCGATCTTTTCCATCTTTCTTTTGAAGACGCAGCTGTTTTGAGCTAGTAGCTCACTAAGTAGGAAATGGAGCCACCTAGCAAATTGAAGGAGTACGAGATGGAATGTTCTCGAGCATTTTTCATTCCACAATTTAGCGTGGTCAAGTTTAAACTATCCTGAACGTCCACCGGAAGACCTTAATGCCGGGGCATGCTTCCATCGCCGCGATGCCATCGCGGCGCTCAGTTCATGGCCATTCTGCCGCTCGCGGTCGAATACTCAAACGAAACTTTGCCGCGGCCGCCGCAACAGTGCCGGTCGGCACGCGCGATGGTTTCCCGCTCTCATCGCGGGCATGGCATACTTTTTCGGCCGCGCGCGGTTTTTGCGTTGATCCTGGACGGATCGCCAAAGCGCTTCCTTGCAGAGCGATGAGCGATACGACGAGCACTGAGAAGTTCAAATTCTTTCGTGTCGCTCTTCAAAACTCATCGATGGAATCGCGGCGACGGTGCACGATTCCTAAGACAATATTTGCTGGGAGCCAACTGCACTTCCCATAGAAGAAAAAAGCAGATATGCAGCTACCCTTCTGTGCAGTAGTTTCCAAGCCTAGAAGCTTTAAGCGCTCTATGTAGGCCGGTAAGCGCTGCCTTTTTAGGTCTGGCTGTTGTATGCAGTACACTATCCGATAGAATGTTTGCTGTACTCTTTCAAATTTGAGCATGACTTTCTTATTGTATGGACTTCAGACCTGGGAGCAGTACTCGATGTGGGCAAGACGTAGGACCTACGCAGGCGAACAAGTATTGTTGAATTACTACTGTTATTGTTGAATTACTACTGTTGAGAAATATTGAAAAAAGACCTTGTAAGCTTTCCTAACAATTTGATCAATTTGAGATGTAGCACTCAAAGAGGGATCAATAGAATTCCTTTGTCTTTAGCAGCTGGGGAACTCTTTAGCATTTCTCCGTTTACTTCACATTTTATAGCAGGAGAATCTCCTTAATGTATTAGGTTGTTGCAAAATTAATCTTAAAACTGGACCGCTTACTCCAACTGCTATACTCAGCTTAAGCACAACTTTATTAGTCGTTGTAGAAAATACCGGAATCTATATTTCTTTGCCAACGAATAGTTAAGAACATAATCCTTTACAATAAAGACTGAGATAATTAACGAAATCAAGAAGGGAACATTCAACATCGACCAAATTGGCGAACTGTTTCGACCGCAAATGAGCTCGGAAAAGGAAGTAGTCAGTGGGGAAAATGTCGAGAGAATATGGTGGGTGAGGGAAAACTTCGATACCTAAATGGGTCAATTTTCGCGGAGTGATTTGTGAGATGTGTGGCCCTGCTCGTACTGCAACAGGAGTGGACCTCCTCTATTCATCACTGCCGATCACAATTTTCGCAACTTCTCATACATTTGGCATAAATCACAGCAGTAGGACTCTGCTGTGACAGCCGGACCAGGTTGCAAAAAGCTGCAGTGGATTACATCTTTACAACACCACAGCAAAGTAAGCATAGCTTTTTTATTGTGAAGGTCGGGTTTAGGGAAGGATGTTGGAGGATCGCCTCATTTTTAAAGCGAACTAGCAGGTTGGAGCAAGTGTCGAAACGTGCCAGACGCTACTCGTGAGTCAGCTCATGAGGCACCCACTTCGACATCTTCTTCACCGTGCCGACTCTCGCCAAATGCGTCGCTACCGTACTAGATGTACACCAAGGTCCTCTGGATTTGCTTCGACCGCTCTCGTCAAAACTTCATCGTCAAGCGACGACCTGCGCCCGCGACCCGGTTTTCCTTCGAGATCAAAATCGTCAGAAGCGAATATTTCGAAGCAGATCTCACCGTTCGTTCGCAAGAACGGTCCATACCAAAAGCGTTGCTAAGGATGTCTCTGTCGCAGAATATCCCAATTCGAATTCGTAAAGCATAATGACTCGGAAGTAACGTCGGTTCATACTTTTACGGAACCCTGGAAAATGTCGGCTAGAAAATTGGAGCGACATCCGCATATGTTTTTTGTTGTTGAAACAGCAGGGAAGATTCTACCGAACGGTGTGTGTAGCTGTCTCTGAGACGAAATGATTTAGGGTAAAAACTTATTTATTTACTCATACCTCGAAACGGAGATTATTTTTGCGACAGCCTAATAGAATGAAGTTAAAGTCAAAATTGATGGTCATGCCCCATTCTGTAGTCAACGCACTAGGCTTGCTAATTGAATGTTTCAAAGTATTTCTTACTACATCACATTTTTCAGTGTTGTAAATAACGTACATTTTTATTTTGCCAGCATGTAACTGAATTCCTATATCTGTTCAAGCTGTCAGCAAAGAAGCTGGTTCCGCTGTATAGATCAGAAACAACAGCGGTGACAGCACACTTCTTTGGGGCGCACCACTAGTGCGGTGGTAGCTGGAAAACATCAGACTAACTTTGAGCGTCATTCTTCTATTTGGATGCAAACCACTTCAGCAGGTTGCCATCAACTCCGAAAATTGCAACTTCCGAAGTAGTTTGCAATAACTTACCACAAGTCCATATCGGCTGCATCAATCGGGTCAGTTTAGAGATAGGTTTTAATCCAGTAAGCTGTCAACAAGATTGGTGGTCGTTTAAAGACCAGGTAGAAAACCGTACTGTTTGGGTGGAATAGGATGAAGCCTGTTGATGTGAGCTGGCATTTTTTCTCAAATGAATTTTCCATAGCTTTTATAAGCAGGGGGTGATGTTTATCGAATGGAAATCTCTCACAGATGAAGCACCAGATTTCTTAGAAACTGCAGTAATAATTACATTTTCCCATACTTCGAAGACTTCACCAAGTGTCAAAGAGGCGTCGAAAACAAATGTCAGAGGCTTAGTGTCAGGTTATCAAGGTAATCAACTAGGGCCCGGATTCACCAAGCAATGGGTATAGTAGAGATACCGTAAGGGAATCATACCCACTACTATCAATGGGTAGTGGCTAACAATCGTATTGATGAAAGGAATCAAGAGTAAGGTACAACTAGGCCTTTCGTAAAAAGAGATGATCTCACTGGAGCGCCATTTTGTCAATGGAGCGCGAATGAGTCGCAGGTATACGGATGTACCCACAGCGATCGGCGAGTTTTCACTGCCCACTCATATACTCGCGATTTGGCGGGTAAGGTTTATCATGAATCGTGTGTATGTCTACCCCCTATACCCAGCATACCTATGGGTATGCGCATTGATGAATCCCAGCCTAGGAAGTTTCTCTCGAAATGATTTGCTAACACATATGCCCTCAAAATAGTAATGTTTGTCGGAACACCCCTCTCTCTACAAACAAGAGAACACACACAACCCTTATAATTAATTGCGTCGCAGCCGAATGTAAACAAATTCGCGATTTGCTGGCTATCTTCTCAATGTTTGTTTCGTAGTGCTTCTTGAGGCAAACAACAAATGTCTTGCTGAAGCTTTTAAAGGAGCTTTTGTTGTCAGTGCGTCTAGCGTCCAGGAACAACGCTCTCGATAAGCTGACATGTTCTGCAGGAGTCTGGCCAGAAATATTGCTTTTAGAGGCGAAACCCTTTTGATAGGAGCATGTATTCCAATGAATCTCTGTACAGTGCAAAGTAAAGAAGCTTACACTTTGCATCAACTCTAAATCTGGTACCGATTAACAGTACTCCAACTACGCTTAAGCAACTCACCGCAAACAACTTCAAAATTACAAGGAGAATATACCCTGCGACCAACTATTGCAGGAACAGCAGCCTCTCATTGTATATCAAATGCAATGCTGCTGTGGTCGCCCATCGCAAGTGGTGAGAAAACAATAAGTTTCCAATATGCTCACATCGCTGTTTCAAGTCAGCAGCATTTAGAGTATAATTCAAGGGGTCAGGGCCTAACAGGGTTTACGGTATGAACGAGATAGAAATCGCGACAAGCTAGTAGATCTCTTATTTTAGTAATACACTAAATGATTGCTGCTTTCCTGTGCATTAAGACAAAGTCTAGTTCCCTATTTTTCCTCGAAAATAAAGGTTTAATGAAATCTCAAACCGTATCTTCACTTATCAGGGCAATTCAATTAAAAAATTTCAAAGAGAGCCATGTTAAGATTTCCTTAAACAAAAAATACACTTTAACCGTCTCCGACAGTCTCTATTTCATTGAGGAAGACTCTTTTCGATCTGTCGATCTGAGAGGAGACAAGTTTGATTTCAAAATGCCAAACTGCCTAGAAAAGTGTACAATTTGACATGAAAATGGCAAATATGAACAACTGTGACATAGACACTACAATGTTTTAGCTAAATTCGACATTTTTTGAAGATACAAATAACTAAAATGTTACCTAACTTAAAGTGCTTCTACAAAATTTGTATAGCAAAAACTCGTTCAGCTGTGGTACCACATTTTTCTCTATAAAAAGCAATGAAAACACGAGAACACTCACCAATGACGCGCAACTGTTCCAGTCGCAACACAATGCCAGCGACGAGTTTAAGCTAGAGCCCAAAGCTGCTTTAGTTACGTAAAAGCAGAAAGGTACAATCAACAAGTGAATATTCTCCTCACACTGTCATTGAATTCAAAAGTTTAAGGACTGAACTAACTATTCGATGACTTTGATTGTATGAAGAGAGGTAATTTGACAAATAGTATCGTGACTGAAAGATGAGCAGGGAACGAATTATGGCTGCCTTACGTCTTCTATCACTACAAGGTTTTATTTCACCGATTTAAAGTATTTTTTCGGTGCAAATAGCCTGCATTTTACAGAAGCTTCCTCGAGCCTTCTCCACGTATTCTTAATAAACAATTGGTGGACTATAAATACTGCACTCAGTGGTTTTGTTTAATTCAAGGACGTGTGTTTGAAAGCAGAAGTAAAACGACGGCACGCTTTCTTTTGGTTGATCGTTATCCATCCTTTGTTGGAAACATGACCTTTGAATGATTTTTAATGAACTTATTCAGAGAAGTGCATTTACAGTGTGCGGCAAAAGCAAAATTGCCTAAACTAAAGGAGAACAACGACGCATCAAAACATTAATTAAGCATCATTTAACGCTGGGAACTTGTCTGTCAGTCACAACCAATAAGGCAGTGGAAAATTGATTTCAATTATAGAAGTTCTTGCTAACGACACCTTCAATGCACATTTTCCTGGTGGTGAAGTAGCTTTGTGTAGGAGGGCTAGGAGGGCTCCCCTTCTTACCTGAGATCAAGTTTTGCTCAGGAATTGTATATGTTGTGTACAAAGGCAACAAAAGCCGCTCTGAGAATGTACAGCAGCTTGGTCACGATTAAAAACTTAACAAATCCGTCCCTCAAATTCGGAATTTTCCGCAGCGGAATGAAACAGCGCCAGAAAACCACGCTGTTGAGCAATAGAGATGTCACAAAAAACTTATAAAAAGACAGCAGCAGACCTGCTTGAACTCTGTTATGCGCATAATCTCGCAGTGATGCGCAAGATAACGAAATGAACTTGCGCCTGCTCATTGATAAAAATTGACGGAGCTATGCTTCGCAACATAGTCATTTCTACGCAGGACTGTCTCTCTAAACCATAAATTCAAAGTTTTATGAATTAAGCTATGACTACGACGAATGACTTTGATCGAGCAAAGAACAGTGATTTGGTAACCACAATAATGGCTAAAAAAGAATGAATTCGTTGTGTTCGCCTACGATTACATGGTATCATGTTGCACTTCAAATCAAAGCACATCCTTATACATACCCAATGGTTAAACAATTTTCAAACTACCATGGGCAATTATTAAGCTAAACTGAGCACATATTTTCAAGGGGTGGTGACTCGGAGATGGGTGTTCGTTCATCCGTTAGCGAATTGCGTTTAGAACATTGAACGTTGAACGTTCAGTTACGCTCACCCCGCCATCAGAGGACAGAATAACATTCAAACAAACAGTGCAACGATTTATGTTGATAACAAGTATGATTCCATTAGTCCGCATAAGTTGGAGACACGCTCGGTTACTTATAAAATTCGTGTGCGTTCCCCAACTTCACGATTGTTTCGCCAAGTTGATTCATATGAGCTCAACTGCTACGATCGAAAATGCAGTACTAGTTAGGCGTCTTTATTACAACGTGAGGAACAAAAGGAGGTGAGAGGGCAAACATGCCCTCCTCGATGTCCTTCTGTAAGCGCGACTAAGGCTAAACTACCCTGGCCAGACGCTGTTATGTAGGTATCTTGGAGATGGGCTTCGTATATTCTATCCATTCATGAATGACGGCTCTGAAATGCAAGGTGTAGGTGAACCCTCTGATGACATTCCCCGTGGTAGGGTATGGTAGGATTCAGATCTAATGAGCCCAAATGACTAACGAACAATGATAACTGGTAGCTAGGGTGTGCAAACCAGATTCGTGGTAGCTATCGGCTTATGCACTGACTACGGGCCTACGTATGTGGGATGAGCGAGTAATAAAATTTTGAAACCCGGATCATGGATAACGGATAATTTCGCTTAAAAATTGCCGGATAACGGAAAACGGATGACGAACAAACAACAAAAGTTAAAACTGGTTTTATATCGCTCTAATTTCAACAGCTGTTTATGAGCTCATGCTCAGTTAAATTATAAGAAATTCCTAATCATTTAAATAGTATGCTTTGAAGCATAGCGCATTCGAAGCCTTAACTAGGCTCTATGTGATTTTCTAAGCTGTTAAGGAGGAAAAATCGCTCTTCGAACCAAATTCAAGTTCGATTTGCTCTCAAGCCAACCAAACTCTAGGGACGGTGAACTGCTACCAAGCATAATAATAATAATAATAATAATAATAATAATAATAATAATCACCTGCATCACCTGTCGTCCTGTTGATCATCGACTTGCTCGAGTGGGCGCCAGCAGCGTCTCCATTCGTCCCTGTCGCGTACCTCAGTGCTCCAATGGATCCTCGCACGAAGAGCGTCATATCGGTCGTTCAGGGCTTTCACGAAGAAGTCCGACCAACGCGTTGGTGGGCTCTCTTGACATCCCGGGGAATCCAGTCATTGACGGCTCTCGTCCAGCGGGTGTCTGCGAAGAGCATTCCGTGGCCGGCCCACCTAGTTTTCGACAACTTCGCCCACGCGACAGCGCTTCTGATCTTCGAACGTCGGCGAAGCCCGGAACTCCGGAGGCCTTCTCTCACTTGCGTGAGTCGTGTCACTCCGAGCATCGTCCTCTCAATTCCATGCTGCGCGACGCTGATCGCGTGTTCATCCTGCTTTCGTATAGCCCAGGTCTCTGAGGCGTATGTTAGGGCAGAAAGAACAGTGGAGTCGAATAGGTGGACACAGAGTCGGACGTTCTTCGTCTTCTTCACGAACTTCTTCGAAGACTTTCTCTTGAAAGCTCCACAAGTCGCTCGTTTCCTCCTGCTCAGCTCTGGCGCTAGGTCGTTGGCGAAGTTGACTACGCGATCCAGATACACATAGCTGGAGCATTCGGAGATGTTCGTTCCGTTGAGCGAGAACGGGACATCAGAAACTTGTCCGTTCCGATACGATCAGCGATTTAGCAACACAGATAGAAAATTGTATCTTAGTCGGGGATTTCAATTATCCAGACGTTGATTGTGGCAACAAGAAGGGGGTTCTACATCTTCTTCCGAGTTCGTAGGCATGCGCTTACCTCATGGATTCTCACAAATCAGGTACTAGAGGTGACAACATATTGGATCTAGTTTTATCTAAAAGACAGCCTGGTTAGGAATGTCACGGTTAAGTTCCTACTGGAACCAGCGACCACTCCACCGTAGAATTCTCCGAACCAACCTATCCCATAGCTCGCTGTTTTTAGTGAGAGAGTTCGGCAATGCCAAGTACACCGACATTATCGCTTACTTATATCACGTTGGCTGGATTAGGCCACTATCTACCCTTAACACAGTTGACGAGATGTACGAATTACTAATTTCCGTTCCTAAGTTTTGTATTGAGGTCTACGTTCCGTGCTTCAGGAAGCCTGCCTCCAAGCGCTTCTGGCCGCGATACCTTGCCTCGCTGGCCAAGAGGCGGGAATTGGCCTGGAAGGAAGCCGTCCTCTCTCCGTCGAATAAAACCTGGTTACTTCAATATTCTCTCCAGAAGATTCCGTAAAAAGTTGGTAAAGTTTTCTGCTTCACGCAAAAAGAAAATTGGCAGCTCCAAAAATCCCAACGACTTCTTCCGTTTGATAAATGTTATGTTAAAATCCAAACAATCAGTACCGGTACTCGTTAATGACTCAGGAGTTAAATTTTACAGCTACCATGTCATAAACGTGCAAGTTGATCGTGCAAGACTGTTACCTAAACAAGCGTTTATTATGCTCACAGTACTGGCTTCGCAGTTGAACAGGAGAGCGACAAACAGTTGTGCTTCTGACTTTGAGGTGCGTTCGACGTTCCGGTGGAATTGTAAGTTTTGGATAGAGTAAAATCTTTAGGATGCTCTTACTATACGCTGGTGGATAAGCTATGTTTTGTAATCCGGAGATCTTGTGATGATAATGCCATCGAAATCGAAAAATAATTTAATGCGACAATTCACTAGGAAGCGTATTCACATTAAAAGCTTTTGTCCATAAAGAAAATTAATCTGTGGCGAAATGCTTTCTAAAATTAATTCAACAGTTCTAGCATTCGCTTGGCAATTCTTTGATTTCTTGGTTTGCATGCATTTACGACTGAGTGCTGTTGCGGAGTGAGTGCTTTTTCAAAAGGAATTGAACAGTTCTACCTTTCGCTTGGGGATTCTTTGATTTCTTGCGAACAAAGTCAGCCTCGTTTTTTGAGAAAGAGAAAGGGCACCAACCCTGCCCCAAATTAAGGGCAGTCGTATGGGATTTGCTTGCACCAATTTCTTTTAACGGCTGTCTATTGGAGCCCGTTTCTCGACCTTTTGAAGCTCTCTATCTCTAGTTAGGGGTGACTTATTTTTCCAACGGTTGTGCAGAATTTCGAGCTGTGGGACCGATCGAAGCACTTCCAGCATACTCCTTGTCGTCTAGCTTCCATTCGTCGTGCTTCAGTTGTTGGAAATTTGTCGCAATACTGAGGAGGATGGGATCCTCCACACAAGCAGATCTTTCGTTTGGCGACATGCTTCGATTGTTGAGGGGTGATGTGTGATCTCACGAAGTTGTTTGATCTGTGATTGTCTACGGGGAATCGATATTTAGGGGCTACATTAGCAAAATTGACAGCACTAGTGAAGTACAGAAACTTTAATAATATTTTGTTCGTTTACAGTTGAAAATAAAGCACTTTTGAGAGCAGTTGTCGAATTAGTCACAACGAGTTCAACTTTTCAGGCTTTCCGAGCATCTCGTGGACACGGCACATTTTTGTACGTGAAGGAGTAACATCTGCATTTCAAATTGTACTCTATACAATGCCGAGTGTTAATTTCTAAAGCTGACTTAAGGCTTTATCCACAACATTTTTTAGACTCTCGGAAGCGATGACGGAATGGCAACCGGAGGATGGGCTTGTCACGGAACTAATCTTCTCTCTTCTGCCTGAAATGCGCATCAGAAAGTGGAGCTGTAGACAATAATGTTTTAATCCACCGGTTGACACAAGGGATAAAACGAGTTTTTGTGAGACAACCTTCTGTATAAACAGACGCTCCGATTTGTATCATTTGCAGAAAAAACTCGACACCGTTAGTCACATGGAAGCCGCTATTTTTACAGGAAGCTTTGTAAAGGGTAGAACCCACACTTCTTATTATTTTAAAAGCTCTGTGAATTTTTCAGAGATGTCGCACAAACTTCGAAATATAGTAGGTTACGTGGAGCCATTGCGTTCTCCGATATCACCGATCGCCCCTGAAGGATAGACTTCTCGCGGCAAAAATAAAAAGCTAGCGCGATTTTGATACTTCGACGAATTAGCCAGGTTATGAATATTTTTGTGAAGCCACATCATTTTTTTTTTCGTACAAGAATCGAAGGCTTTCGCCCCTTATGAAGACCTAGCTTTTGAAAACGATTTTTGAACTGTATGAAAACTCTTTTCCTCTAGTTTTAAAAGAGCTATTGGCTTTTCCAAATTATAAAAACTTACCGAGTTGCAGTCATTTTTGTGAACGTCGAATTTCACCGCTCCTGTGACGTCGGTGCAATATCGACCATGGGTCGATCCAATCTATCCGTTTCAGGAAACCATGATTTTCACACTGTGCATTAAACAAAACTTGAAACATTTTGTGGCAAGACATTTTCCCTTTGTGTGTGATCTGCTTCAGGCAAAAATTAATTAATTTTTCTTGAAAAACGAAAAATGTGAACACGCCCTAATCATATCGGAGATCGCTGCGAAGAAGCTCAGCTTTTTACTGTGTAATACTCATGACTTAAAAATCTATGAAGCACAATTTCACTCTCACGTGTTTTCAAATTGAAGATAGAAAATTTTTCCGCGAGAAGACCATCCTCAGTGGCGATCAATGATATCGGCGAACGCAATGGCTCCACGTAACCTATCATATTTCGGAGTTTATTCGACCTCTAAAAAATTCACAGAGCCCTTGAAACTATAAGAAGGGTGGATTCTACGCTTTAGAAAGCAGGTTGTAAAAATAGCGGCCTCCATGCAATTAACGGTGTCGAAAATTTTCAGCAAATGATACAAATCAGAGCGTCTCTTCATGTAGAGAATCGTTTCAGAAAAACAGGTTTTGATACCGTGTGTCAAACTGTATATTAAAATTTTATTGGATACAACTCACTTTCTGATGCTGTTTCATGTAGAAGAGAGAAGATCAGTTCCGTGACAAGTTCATCCTCCGGTTGCCATTCGTCATCTCTTTGAAGAGCGCTTCCAAAAATCTTGTAGGAAAGGCACTAAAGTCAGCTTTAGCAATTGACCCTCGGCATTGTATAGAACGCAGTTTCGAAAGCTACTTCAGGTACAAAAATGGGCCGTGTTCATGAGATGCTTGGAAAGCCTGAAAGGTTGAACTCGTTGTGAATAATTCGACAACTGCTCTCAAAGTGCTTCATTTTCAACTCTAAACAAACAAAATATTATTATCAAAAGATTACATACCCAAAACCTTTATCAGCGTTTTTTCTAACAAAATACTAAATTAAACAGTTATTCAATAGCACTTTTCTTGAACTGATCTGACACAGTCGATGCTGCAGCTGGAAAGAAGGACCTATTAAACGGCACAAAAATTGCATAAAAATTTAAAAAATTCGTTGCGGATAGGAAACAACACGGTGGTCTAAAAATCGGAGCGTCTGTTTATACAGAAGGTTGTCTCACAAAAACTCGTTTTATCCCTTGTGTCAACCGGTGGATTAAAACATTATTGTCTACAGCTCCACTTTCTGATGCGCATTTCAGGCAGAAGAGAGAAGATTAGTTCCGTGACAAGCCCATCCTCCGGT